>AP027106.1:50719565-50986596 GCA_028142955.1 Pinctada fucata | reverse complement strand
TGTAGTTGTCGTGTGTATGAATTCTAATGTAAGAGGAGTCGTGAAATAATATTCCATGCTGTCTGAATGTATAAAACCATGTTTTTGTGACAATGTTTTTCCAAATTAAATATTTCGGACACTTTCATATAAGCAGTAGCGCTCCTTTTCAAATCCGTATGAAAACAAATGGTGAGCAGGTTTTTATAGATAATAGCCGAAGATTTTTGCTCTCGGCAAATAAAGACAGTATGTGATATCTCTTATAGGTTTTAGTCTCTAATAGGTTATATAGTCTCTTATAGGTTATATAGTCTCTTATATGTTATAGTCTGTTATAGGTTATAATCTCTCAGGGGCGGATCCAGAACCCCAATTGCTGGGGGGCACATTCAATTTTTGATGGAAATCACTTGCGAGGCCCGAAGGGCCGAGTGGGGAAGGGTATGGGAGGGGGTTTCCCCCTCCCATTGGTGGGGGTTCTGGGGGCCTCCCCCGAGAAAATTTTGAAAAAATGAAGCAATTTGGTGGCATCTGAAGCGTATTTGAACTGAATTTAGGAGGGATTTGGCGCGCATGATTCAGTCAGTGTAAGTAACAATAATTATTATTTAGAATATATTTTAAAATTTTCGAAATTTTCTGATGCTGTACGTACTGTTTTTGCACGGCATGCAGAAGTCAACATGTTCAGGATTTCCTAAAGAAACGGGCGGATCAGGACTGAGAAGTTTTGAAAGGGCAGAGACGTCAGCCCATGGGAGGGAGGGTGTCCAGCCATAAATTCTCGTAAAACTAGAAAAAATCAGCATTTTATGCAAATTCCAGGCAGGACTTGACCCCCTTACCACTCTAGATTCGCGCTGGTTTGTTAATATTTGAATAAAGGCAAAGAAAATAAGTAATTACAGGGTTTTTTTCTAGCCCCTGATGTCAGGGGCCTGGGCCAATGAAATTGGGAAATTTGCAACATTTTAACCTTAAATGGGAAATTTCAATTGTTCATTTTAAAAAGATTGATCACGACCTCAAATTTAGAGTAAAAAAATATGTAAGTTTTATAGGAGGTTGTATCGAAGATTTGGTCAAGAAATATGTGTGTTAAATATGCCTTGCATAGGATATAAAGTTCCCGATTCATCCCTCAGATAAAGAAAATTCGATATGAACATGATTCAATGTAGGTTGTTCCCGAAACGTGTGTACGTCCATGCACGTACAGACAATGGACATGACTATCTATCCCCGAGAAATTTTTGGAAAATTTACTCAAATCGGTGGTTTCTGGGGGTGTTTTGGGGCTATTTCTGATCAGTTTCATAGATTTATTACGGAAACAGTAGCTAGTTTAATGCTTCCAAAAGCATGTCATATAAGTGCCCCTTCTTTGGGCATTGCCGGGGGGCACGTGCCCCGTGCCCCCCCCCCCCCCCCCCCCCCCCCCCCCCCCCCCCCCCCCCCCCCGGCTGAATCCGCCACTGTCTCTTATAGGCTATAGTCTCTTATAGGTTATAGTCTCTTATAGGTTATATAGTCTCTTATAGGTATAGTCTATTATAGGTTATAATCTCTTAAAGGCTATAGTCTCTTACAGGTTTTAGTCTCTTATAGGTTTTAGTCTCTTATAGGTTATATGGTCTCTTATAGGGTTTAACTTTATTTACTCTCTCGTCAATTCGAACTTTAAATTTGATTGTACTAAATCTCCCAAAAATGTAACAATGTATTGAACTCAGTTCCTATAATCTTTTTAGCAAAACTAAGACAGGAAGTATGGATATATTTGGTGTTTATTAGTAAACGTAAAACCTGTGGAATTCCCATATGAATAACTGTCATTTTTTTACGTCAATTTACGTAAATTTTAAACACATTTGGATTATTTATAGCCAAACTAGTCTTCATTTAGAAATTACTATTTATATAGCGACATATACGCCATTCAAAAATCGAACGATGTATTTCAAAAAAGGAATAGTCTGTAGAACGTTTCGTTCGTTTTCATTTCCCAATATTCCTTTTAAACCATATCAAGCGTGTTACAGCAATTTTAAATGTATCTTGAATGAATCAAACCTATATATATATATATATATATATATATATATATTATATATATCTGGGCGAAACATTTCCTTTTTTCAATACATTTAAATCACTGACAACATAATTAACACCCATATTTGGAATGTTTATGTGTATCCACACTCCCTACTGAACATGGAATTTCCAATATTGTAAGAAACTGGAATTTTGCTTACGAAAGTCGAATATGTTTAAAAGGAACTCAAATTCAAGACTTCTCAATACTTGAACGAAAACTTATCAAAACTGTAAGAGATGCATATACAGTAGTATTTAGTGACATTTTGTTTCTAAAATTGAGGATTATTTAATTTCTAAATCACAATCAGATATTGCTAATAAATTATGGGTCATTCCTGTAGCAGGAACAAGTCTGTTAAGGTCGATCAATTTCGCTCTAGACTTGAATCGGGATCCAGTATTAAACAGGAGAACTTTTCGTGGATATTACCATATGTAACAGATATAGAGATAACCGAATCTGGCGTCTTAAAACTTATTTTGAATGGGAACCACCTACCGAACAAACAGGTATATTTCATTATTTTCATTAGATACATGATTTCAATGATCTTAACAATGCATGCATGTGATAATCTGGTGTCTTAACAATGTTGGAAAGATTGTAAAAATATCCATGTTAAAATATTATCTGAATATCAACATATCGATGATTGATATTCAGTGGGACAGAACATGATTTGCACCAGACCGATAACAAAGACCTATACTCAGCAAACCTCAACCCTAAATGTGCTTGTTTGGTCCATGCTGCAAATGCATTTGTTCATAAATAATGCCATTGAATACGAAGACCTTTAACATTCCTATCATATACATATATCTTATCTAATTACATATGTTGATTTATAAACTAATAAACGTTTTCCATGGGAAACCCAATCTGTGAGAGTGGTTCCAACCCCTAGTTTGAACAAAAAAAAAAAAAAAAAAAAAAAAAAAAAAATACAAGTAAAAACGGGAAACATCATAATATTTGACAAATTCCAGAGAGGGTAGGTTTACTTCTAACCCCCTAGGTCTACACTGAAATATAAGATTAAACGTCTTCAAAATTACTTGAATTCTATATTTAAATTAGACATATTGTTGCAGACTTTATTTGGTAACCAAAAATAAAATATAATGTTCGTACGCACTCTTTAAGAAGGTATTGCTGAATAAGAGATCTGATTCATGAAGTATCGAAATAAATAAATCGTCGGTCATTAAGCTGGAGAGAGAGAGAGAGAGAGAGAGAGAGAGAGAGTCCACCTTTTATTCTGTTTAAAGATATGTTAATTGCATTTTTGTCACAGATTCCAGATTCACCTATTTTCATAGAAGGAAAAGAACTTATAAAGGTGAGATTTTCTATTTCCTGTGAGACGAAAATAATTTGCCTCAGTATCTCGAGCATGTACAAATCATGATTTCATGCAGTATTAAAAAAAAAAGAAAAAAGAATCAGGTATTAGTTAAATATTTGTTCGAAATCTCTGCTTCATAATCGATAAATCTGATTTTATAAAGAACTCTATAGTCTAATAACTATATATTATGATATGAATAGGATATGTATGACATATTAAAATTAAAATTTTAAACATGCATTTATGACGACCTTCGTCATTAATGCATGTTTAAAATTTTAATTTTAATATGTCATAGGACAGTATGCTCTATAATAAAATAGTATAATATTGACACGAGAAGTATGGCATGCTCTATAGTATAAGTTATATACCAGTTTAATGTGAACAGGAAAAGTATCGTACGCCTCATTTTTTTCGCACTTAAGTTTTATTATTAAAATATATGGGGACAACTTTATCTGTAGCAGCTGTAAATAGAATATCAAATGCCATCTAGTAAAGACTGTATTGAAGTGAAACATATTCTGCTTTCCATTGTAAGAATCTTGCATGGTTATATCTTATGCCTGTATGATCAGATCCAATATCTAACCAAATAAACATGAGCTAATGACAACCTTCTGAAATATTATTTAACATCATACTACTTTTAAAATTTATCACGCCTCGTACTAATTTCAACCAATGATGTCGCAGTATTACCGCCACGTGGTGTCCTACCTCACTAAATTTTCAAACGTCAAGAATTATACACAGAAAACGTTACGAAATGGTTCTCGGCATGATAAATTCGTTATAGGGTTTGTTCCTGTCATACTTCCTACTTACAGGAGGTGTGTAAATATGTCGGGGGTTCGGCCCCACAAATTTACACACCTACTTTAAGTAGGAAGTATGAGTAGGAAGTATGACAGGAACAAACCCCATAACTAATAATATAAGAGCGCACTTCAACAAAGGAGCATCATATGCCACCTTTCAATGCGCTGGACTTCAATGTGCGCGGATGGATAATCAGGAATCCTTTTTAACAAAATTTGAAAATATAAACCAAATAAAGATGATTGATTCAGATCGCAAGCAAGCTTGAACATATCATTTCCTCTCTGCTTATCTTGATGATCCTGGATGCAGGTACGGGTCTCTCTCCGTATTTTATAAGTTATAAGGTTATACATACTTCACATGAGATAGGACATGCTCCCTTGGCAGATCTGGGAAAGTTTTCTCTTATAAATGGTTCATATTTTTGAGTAAGTTTATTCTGACCTCTGTTTTACTTTTTTCTACGAAGCTCATTTTTGTTCATTCATGTACATTTAATAATGGTTTTGTTAGAGAAAAAATACTATTTACTCTTTGTCTTACGTGTTGATGTCCATAAAGTTCTCTTTATCCATCCATCATTAAAAACATTCATCAGGGCTCGTTAAAAGGTATTTCATTACCTGTCACAGGTTATTTATCGGACCAAAACAATAAAGTTGACCAAATATCACCAAGGAAAAAAAATCATAATTATTCTTATGAAACCCCATTCATAATTTTATTATTCCGATTTCATTCTTTGTTACAAAACATCTCTATCAAAAAAAAAAAAAAAACCAAAAAAAAAACAAAAAAAAAACACAAAAACACCCCCCCCCCCCAAAAAAAAAGCCAAAACAAAACAAAACAAAAAACAAAAAAAAAAAAAAAAACAAAAAAACAAACAAACCACGAGAAAATGTCCTTCAAAACTTCTTCCACGTACATGACGTACAAAGGAATTGATATTATAACTAGAGTGGGATTTATAGTTCAACTGCATGCCAATAAATGAATAAATGAACAGATAAATGAATAAATAAAAGAATAAATATAAATAAGTAAATAAATTGAGAAATAAATAAATGAATTGATAAATAAATAAATAATAATTTTTTTCGAACAATTGATTAATAAGGAAAATAAACAATACGCGTTTAATTGAAATAAAGTATGTAAAATTGTACGTCTCACGAAATTTGAGATAAAACGCTCGGTGTCTATATAGTATACAGAAAAATGGTAAACTTTCAGCCGAAAAAGCACATATCTATAACACGACTAGACTCTTCGAAGTTATGAAATTTCTTTCTTTTATCTTCTTTATTCTAACAATAAATGAAGTTTATCGGGTTCCATATAAAATACATATTAATCACGTGTAAAAAAAAAGAGTTTAAAAATGCTATTTATCCACAAGAATTGAATCTTAACAAGACAAACGTTACAAACACAGAAACACCATTTTTGGACCTAAATATAAAAATTGTTAAAGGAGAGATTCATACAAAAGGGATGATTTTGGATTCAACTAAATTAATTTTCCCTGGCTTGACAGTGATGTTCCTAGATTACCGTCATACGGTTTCTACATTTCACAGCACATCCGGTATGCTAGAGCATGTACTGATGTTTTGGATTTTCATAGTAGAAATTTACAAATTACCAAGAAACTTTTAGGTAGGGTTTCCGATGTCAAAAACTGGTAGAGACTTTCTGGAAATATTTGTCAACTTCTTTTGAAATTCGGATCCATACAATCAACAGGGTATATTACTTTGAATACTTCACAACCTGCATTTTTGTGGTGACATAATTAACAAGATAATAAAATAAGATGGATCAAAGGTAGACAGAATAACCATGTGGAAATTGTGTTAGACTCCTCAAACGCCTTTTATACCGTGTGTATGATTCATCTGTAACTAGACGGACACTTGGCTTGGTACTGGACCAATCTACAGCCTTGTACCAGCAGATTCTTAAGAATTGCACTCTGACTGACTGTGAAGGGACTCCATGACGGGCCCTGTCCAAACCTCTTCAGAGAAAACAGGGTCCGACCACATGTCCTCTCTGAATCTCAGTTTGCCTCCATTAGTGATAACATCCATAAGATCACTACAGCACGGACTGTATTTCGTATGCCTTCTGTTGTTTATCCATCAGCGTGTTTCTTGGGCCTCTGCGTCATGCTGTCTGTTTGTATGTTAATCTTACAGTGAGGAGGTTATTTTACAAACTATTATGCGCTCTTCGAGACCTCTGGGTTATCGGAAAAGTGGAAGGGTTGTGCACATAATCCGGATGACAACACCTTCTTCTTCTTGTGTGGCAGATTGCCGTCCAAAGTCGGCACCGGTTGCCCATTGGTCTCGTTGGTTTATGTGTTGTATTTTGTGTTTCATGTTTCCATGGTATGAGTTGGTTTTTCCTTGTTGCATCCTTGTGGATGTTGCAACCGAGTGTTGTTTGAGATCCTCCTTCCTTTAATTGTTATGAATTTCACGCGAAACAGCTCAAATTTTTATTAGACACTAAATTGTTCATCATTATAAGGAAATTATTGGCTTACTAGCTTAGTAATGAAGTTTTGTGTACCCGATGATTACGAATTTGGGCAATATTTTGGAAACGCCAATATTTCTACCTGTAACTGTTCTAGAAAGGGATAGTAAGTTGTGAGGAATGGATCCCAAACTTTTTGCCATTATGCAATAAAAATGATAAGAAAATTGTACATTTTCAAATTAAGTTTTAGTCACTAATATTGGTGATGAAACGTTTATACATTTCAGGGAAGGACGTCCTTTAGTGAACTCGTCTTCGGAGACAATGGTACGTTAAAGTATGTTAATGTAATACTAGATGTTGATGACAAATATGGAAAATAACCATATCCCAATATTCAAAATCAGAATAAAACATGTAAAACAAGAACCAAAGCAAACAAAGCAAAACCTACACCAATATGGGAGTGAAACCAGGTGCCCAGGAAGAGTCAGCATCTCCTGCTTGCATGTAACACCCGTCACTTCAATTCGGTAGAATTGATACATCAATTATGATAAAAATAGTGAAGCACAGTAGCACCAACCCTGTTGAGAAGGAGTAACCTATTTAAAAAAAAAACCCGCCTCGTTATTTTTTTATTGCCTTAAAGTACCATTAATTCAGCCTTAAATGAAAGGGCGGGGTCTCTAATAGGACCCTGCTGTAACGACCGAACAAATTCAACGAAACACCTAAATACCATAAATACAGAGTTGACATACACATACGCAATCAAAACAGTGAATTAAAGGTGATACATACATAGACCCATGGACAAATTGCTGCAAACTTAGAACATATATCTCCTATGTATAAGTTGATGTAACGTGGGTCCTGTAGCATCATATCCCACCCATCCTGCTTCGTCTTTCGGTAAATTTTTGTACATAATAATTTTCACTCTCTTTGGCAATATTACATTGTTAAGATTAAGGATCACTGACGAGGGTTAAGTACCCGAAACGTGCATGTCTGGTCCATGCTGAAAAATTCTCTGCTCTTAAATGATGCTATTGAATTTGAAGACGTTTAACATTTGCAAATGTTGTAGAAATTCAGATCCCCCCCACTTGGCCAGTAACCAAGCAGTCTCAAATCGATTCAAGAAATAGTAAAAAATGTCGCAGACGAGAAAAAGATCGCTGTTCAGGACTACGCTTCGTTATACTACCTTTCTTGTGTTTTCATTTTGCAATGACAAATATTGACTAGAACAATATCCAAATAATGAAAAAAAAAAAAAATTCGAAAATTCGAAAATCATTAACGAAAGGCATACAAAATCACGATAAAACAGGAACCAAAACAAACAAGAAATTCCACCATATAAACAACAGCAAACTCGCAATGAGGGACTGAGACCAGTTGCCCTGGAAGAGTCAGCATTCCCTGCTTGATTGCAACACACGTCGCTTCAATTCAGCAGACACGTCACATCCGGTTACTTCCACAAAAAGATATGGCTCGCAAAGTTAGGATATATCAAAGTCGACCTGAAATTTTCCTGCTCATTAATCTGGGGCACGGGAATCCCCTTCGATTAACAAGGTTAATGCTGTCTAATTCTGCTTTATTAGTAATAATTTAAGGTATATCATATCAGCTTCATTATCAATTACATGATTGGAATCTTTACTGATCAAGATCAGATGTATATTAAGAGAACACATCAGAATAAAATTTTGTATTTTTTCATGAAGAAATGAAAGCATGTGAAGAATGCAAAAAATTGTCGCTTAAGTTGCTCATTTTCATCGTTGGTTTATGTGGTGTTAGCTTATCCTTATCCCTTTGATGTCTTTTCATGTGCTTGTCTACTCTGTGTTTTTGATTTCAGGTATTTCAGTTTTTGCAGTAGGTAGTGCAATTCAGTGTCCTGTGAGAGAATAGCCCCGTTCTACTTTCTATTAATCAAACTTTAGAATAATTATGATTAATGTTAAATAGTTAGTTATTTTGAATATTGGGGTGAGAAAACAGCGATAATCGACCACCCCGATTTTAAAGCTGAACTAAGTCTTTAAAAAACCCCATGACGTAGTAAATTTTTTTAGGGAACGGAAATTGTTAGAAGTGAAACTAACAATCTCCGTCCCCTAGCTAAAAATACACTTGGTCATGTGTTGATTTGAACTTTCCCCCTGATGACGTTTTGCATACTAATGTATCGTGACCCAAAATCCACTACCTCGAGTACTCGAGTGGTATATAAAGAAGCCTGGACGTGTGGACATTGTCATTTGTATGAGATGTCGTCTACCTGCAAAGATGAGTTAAGAAATTAGTAAATTGCATAGAAAATCATACATTAAAATATATAATTTTCAAATAAGAATAAAATTATTTTCTCATATATAGTTATAATGAATGAGATCTGCCCCGGGTACGTGATAGAGGGAGGGGAACTCGGGGGACGGGATTTGGGGGGGGGGGGGTTCCGGAACATGTTTCACATATACAGCACCTCCAAAAGAAATTATGGCGTATGCATTATGATATATACAAGTACTATGTTTAAAAATAAAAATTAAGGTACAGATTGGAAAAGTTTGGGGGGGGGGGGGAGATTTGCTACAAGTAAATCATCATGAAATGTAGTAAATAACAAATGATTATTTACAAAGATAACATGATCACAAACTTATCACAATGCATATGCATGTAGGGAACTCAATGTTTCAAAATTTGGACAGATCAAGAGGGTTTGGGGTTGGGGGGGGGGCGGGGTGATCGAATGGTAGCCCAAAATCAAAGCGTTGAAATAAAATATATGAAGCGAAATATTATTAAATATTTTCTTGTTATTTACATAATAGATCCGGACGAAAAAAGATCTGGGAAAAAGAAGCGTTGTGAGGTTTCGAGTTCGCGGGTGGGTGGGAGGGAGGAGAGGGGGGGGGGGCGCGTTACAGGGAGGAAGTAATGCATACTCCAAATGTAATTCAAAATTACACTCTTTTACATAGTGAAATGCTTCTTAGCTATGTCTGCCTATCAAATAGTCATTTTCAGTATAGCTGTATCTTACACAATTACATAAATACACTTAGTGACCCACATTATATATTTACATTGTACCTGTTTACTAAACGTCTAAAATACAAAAATTTCCTAATTTCAAAATTTATTTTTAACAAGTCCATTGTCTCAATCTTCTAAAATTATATCAGAATAAAAAACTGCTCATTGCATGGTTTTACTTACATGTTGATAAAGCAAATACAATCCTATATTACAAATGATCGGTACACATGTTACCATTTTACACGCATGTGAAAAAACCGCGTGTTCGATTAGAGCTTTAGTAATACTTGTCTTGTAAATAATAAGTAAGATCACCATTTCGTTATCCTAATGTTCTATGTTTGGAACAAAATAAAGAGTGATACATCTAAAATGGATCATATTTTGATGAATTAAAGCGATCTATACATTTTCCAGGGGGAGGGGGGGGGGCTGTTTCCAAGTCGTCGCTGTCAGTGTAGGGGTGGGGGTGTCCCCATATGGGCATATATATGGTTATTAGTAAAATTCAACTTGAAAATGGAAAAAAACCCAGCAATTTTAGACAAATCAAAAGAATGAGGGGGAGGGCCCCCATAGTTTGTGGGATTTGAAAGTATTTTCTGAAAGTATAAAGGCCCTACTCAAGAATGAATTTGATTTACATGTACACTTTACCAACTCAGGTATTTCGTGGAAATTTTGGGTTAAAAATAACAAATTTTATAAAAATGCTGAATTATTTTATTCAATTTTTTGGAGTCTTTACATACTTTGGACAATTACTCATATCAAAAGTAGTTAATAAATGTTTTCAGGCATCACATTTCAATTTTGCAAATTGAGTCAAATTAAGCAATTCCAACTCAGAGGTATCCTGAAGAAATCGGATCTATATGGTGATACCATATTTCTAAAAAAATACAAAATTTCCAAAGATAAGTGCAAATATCAAACTTTAACTTTCAAATTACGTTAGTCTACCATATTTTACACATATCTAAAGCTTCAGAATCTGATGTGAATTTGTCCAAAAGACGGTGAAATTATTGAGTTTTTCCTTTTTCAGCGATTTTTGATAAAAATTAATATAGTTTTTACCTCCATTTTTTTTTCTCGTAACATCGAGATTTTTTTTTTTTTTTCGTAACTTCGAAATTTGTTTCTCGTAACTACGAATTTTTTTTCTCGTAACTACCACAATTTTTCTCGCAACTACGAGTTATGACATGGTACGAAATGGCTTCTGTAGGAAATACACGCTCATGGACTAGAATATTTTATATATATTGGGAGTATTTTATTTTTACTTAGAACCAACAACCTTTTTTATCGTAAAGCGATACAAATCCCCTACCGGTATAAATCTGAGACCAATACTGAACTCAATGCATGTGCAGACAAGTACCAGTTCGGTATCTGTAATAGTATCAACAAAGAAAAGACAAGAAATCTGAAACTGTAATGAAAATAACAAAGTCAAAGGGTAATAACTCTACTAAGGGGGGGGGGGGGGGCTTTGGGTTTTTTTCGAAAAAAAATAATTTTGCTCTGAATTTTGATGGAAAAATTAATTTGCTTATGGTGTGTCAGAAAAAAAAATCTTGTTTTCACAAGTAGTCTAAATTTGAAGAATTACCTTAAAATTTCGCTAAAAATTCCTGAAAATTTTCCGGCTCGCTTCGCTTCGTTCGTCACAGTTTTCAATTTGTATAAAAAAAATTTTGGCTCGCTTCGCTCGCTGTAGTTTTCTATCAAAACATTAATTTTTAATGGCAAAGATTATATTTGAAAATATCAAAAGAATGCATGTTAATGGGGAAAAAGGGCTTCCTTAGAGGCCTATAAATATACCATGAATATAATGCATTACTATTACATGCAATAGATGCATGTTTCACCATAGAGTCTAATTTCATATACAAGCTTCGAAGGAGAACTTCAGTTTTTCCCCTAATTTACAATTCTAAATTCGAAAAGTCTAGAAAATCCTCCCCTCAGACCCTCTTACAAGATATAGATTTTGTTTACTGAGGATTATATTGTAAATACTTCTATCTCTCTGTTTATAAGTGAATTAAATTTTTCATAAAAAAAAGTAATATTCTATAAGAGTTTTGAATAAAAATCAAGAATTTCTATTAAAACACAAACATTCATTATATATTGCACATCACTTATTATAAAAAAATTCCTTGCTCCAACTTTGCAAGAAAAAAAGTATTTTGCTCCGGTATAGGGCGAAAAAAATAATCATGCTCCGACAAAAAAATCCAAAGCCCCCCCCCCCCAAATATAATATTAAATGGACCATGCCTACAAACAGAATGAGAACGAGAACGAGACGTTCAGTAGTTTTGGGGAACTCATGCATTCGAAAATCATTGATAAAAGGGAAAAAATGAATAGCTATTCAAAAATGAAACCATGTGAGTGCATGTATAAAAGCTTTGATGAGTTTCAGATGAAATTAATTTTAAATTCCAATTCCTATACTTTTAATGTGGATTTAAAAAAAAATCACAGAAATTCAAAGTAATTTTACTTTTTCTTCCAACATTTCTGCTCCAGAGTAGTGCATATGATGATCGTTCATGGATGATTTAGACCAAACAAAACCCCTCCAACTCGCCACTTTAAATTGGCCGGATTGCAAAGCAATTCCGGTCTATAGATTGACGATGTCTGTCTGTCTGTCTGTCTGTCTGTCTGACTGTCTTTCTGTCCGTCCGTCCGTCCGTCCGTCTGTCTGTCTGTCTGTCTGTCCGTCTGTCGTCAACATTTTGGTTAAAGTTTCTGGTTGCAGCAAAATCTGAGGAACATTACGCATATACATTCATGCATCAAGTTTAAAATAACAGGGGTATATTGATGATATGATGCAAATTTTGGGAAAATTCAAGAAAAAATGGACATGTACTTCTTTGGAAGGTCATAAATCCATTGGAAGCTCGTTGACGTATACTTTTTTCATTAAAATACTATACATTATATTGTTTTCTGCCATTAAAATCAATAAAACTTAACCTGTGATGTTAAACAGTGTTTTGGGGAGTTTTGGAAAAGGTGTAACTATGAACCTTAACATTTGACCTAGTGACCTTGACCTGTAGCTTTGACCTAGTCATGGTTATGGTATCGGGAAAGTGTGTAGACTGTAAGGCCACTATGTTCCCCATTCCCTCAACATAAATTTTGGACCCGGCCCTGAAAAGAAAGGGCTATACAGAATTTGATTGGGGGGGGGGGGGGTAGTTATTGAGATGGGGATATTGGGAGGAAACGGATCCAAGACATGGCCCAGGTAGAGTTGTTCTACGAAAAATAGTTTCAACACAAAGGAAACCTATAAACTATTGATAAATAGGATTGTCAAGAATTCTATAAATTGTTTCTTTCCCATTTCCGATGCGAATTCCATCTGTTGCATCCCAAGGTCTCCACGTTTACCCCCCCCCCCCTTTAACACATCAATGGAAATAATCATACAAACGATCATAAATATAAATTCCAATGGATAATGAAGCCTATTCAAATATTCGGTAACTAGTATACATGTACATTTATATTTTAATTGATATGAATTTATAAAAGCCCATTTTCATTATGCGAATAATCTAATCGAACACGCGATTTTCACATGTGTCTACACAATGAGGTCATGTTTGATGTAGAAAATTGTATACCGACCATAGGCCTGTATTGGATTGTATTTTCTAAAATATCATGTAAGTAAAACACTATAATTATCATGCAGTTTTGTATTCTCGAAATTTAGCTGATTAATTACATTTTCTAAAAGAAATTTTGAAATGAGGAAAATGCAGAGAAACACCTATGTACTTGCCTTTCACAGTATACAGGTATATGTAACAAAATCGTATGTAATGAAAATAGAATATTATAGAAGAATTTAACTATCGTATTTTAGTATGTTAATGTATGTACTTTTATTGTGCTTTTTTGCATGACAATGTTTCGATAGAACATCCCCCTCCCCCCCCCCCCCCCCCCCACACACACCGGGATCCCCCTCCCAACTACTCTTCCGTCTAATAAATTGCATGCCATTCTTTGATGTAAACTTTTAGCAGTAAACACTGATCAATATACTATTTCACTTCAGATAACATAAATTTTCAATAACTTAACCCCCCCCCCTTTCCGGCCCAACATGTCTTGGTTGATCATAAACATTGGGCTCCCTCTTCATCTACATGTATATTTGATCTCCTTTGCTTGTGATAAATAATTTCAATTTACTTTCATGTCTGTTGGTTTGAATGATATACTTGAATCCAACAACATCCCACCCCACCACTATTTCACATATGTACCAAATTTTGATCAATGTAAACAGTAGCATATAATTTTTTGACATTGTAAATACATGTTACTATGGATATTTTGAATTCATCTTTTTGGTTCGCAATATTTCATATAAAACATATGAAAAAACCTACCCACCCGGTCCCGTCCCCATCCCGTTCTAAAACAACCCCCTTCCACCCATCCCCTTCCACAAGTTCCCAAGATTACGTACCCGTCTTTTAATTATTTCAGTAAAACTGAAGATTTCATGATTACTTTATCCATTTTCTATTTCAATATATGGTTTTCTATGATATTTTCTAATTTCTGAACTCATCTTTACAGGTAGACGACATCTCATACAAATGACAATGTCCACACGTCCAGGCTTCTTTATATACCACTCGAGTACTCGAGGTAGTGGATTTTGGGTCACGATACATTAGTATGCAAAACGTCATCAGGGGGAAACTTCAAATCAACACATGACCAAGTGTATTTTTAGCTAGGGGACGGAGATTGTTAGTTTCACTTCTAACAATTTCCGTTCCCTAAAAAAATTTACTACGTCATGGGTTTTTTTAAAGACTTAGTTCAGCTTTAATTAATAGATATATATTTTATCGATGCCATTTATAATAATGTAATATCTCATCCTATGAACATTTAACGATATTTGATGATAGGTCATCACAATGGGCTACAAAGTCACCTCAGCGGAACAGACCTCACAATAGCACAGTTTCTAGAGAATGAGGCATTGTATGGAAAAGCAACAACAGATTTAACGGTACGTCAACGGCAAGAAATACAAATATCAAGTGGAGTGACTACAACAGAGCTGACCAGTGGATATCAGCATCATACGCTAGCATCACGTCAACAATTAAAAGCAATATCTATAGAACAAAGTAAACAAGGTAACGTTTGATTATTAAATGTTGCAAAGGGTATCAAGTCCAACTGAACGATTTAGGAAAATCTAGTTTCTCTGTATACATTTTCTGTCACATGCTTTATATATTATCAATTTGACAATAGTTTAATATGGAAGCGCTCTCCGGTGTAACGACGAATAATGACCCCCGTCGAATAATGACCGGGGGTCATTATTCTACGTAGAAAAATGACCCCCAGTCGTAGGATAATGAGTCCAACCTGTAGAATAAATACCCGGGGAGTCATTATTCAACGTGTGGGATATAGAAAAATGACCCCCATAGAAAAATGACCCCCATACATGTATATTATTGTGGTACCAGCGAAGCAGAGCGCCACTAAGGGATCACTTAGCCCGTCGTCTGTCTGCCTGTCTGTCCGGACTTTCATATTTGACATGTGTGTATATACAAGACCTTTCCGATGGTAATATATATTTTGAGCACGTGACCTTGACCGCGACCTTTGACCTAAATTTGGAAAACTTTAACTCTGCACATAACTTTATTACCATTAGACGTAGGGCTTTCATATTGGGCAAATGTGTTCCTTATGACAAGACCTTTTCGATGATACTATAAATTTTGAGCACGAGACCTTGACCGCGACCTTTGACCTACATTTGAAAAACTTTAACTTTTTTCAACTCTGCACATAACTTTGATATGAAATGGACAGAGTACTAACGATAGAATTATATTTTAGTTGCTAAAGAGAAATCCCGAGCAGGCGCGGATTCAGGAATTTTCGTCAGGTGGGGGTGGGGGTGTCCAACCTTCCGAAATTTTTGACAAGCAAAAAAAAAAAACAAAACAAAACACACACACACACACATACGAAAAGGGGATAGGGGGCTTCAGTATCTATTGCTTTAGTATGGTCGAAATCTATTTTTGCCATTGAAACAGCTTTACAGACAATACTTTTTATAAATATTACATTCCGCGTTTTTTCCTCCATGTAAAACACATTCGAGATGATTGTTTTAGCTTTGTAAACTTTGCAAGTGAAGTCACAATGGGGGGGGGGGGGGTATGGGGGTCCTTCCCTAGAAAATTTTTGGTTGAAATGGTGTAAAATCGTATAATGTTAGACAAAATAAACATGGAAATAGCACTTTCATGAAAGCCAGGGATATGTGTGTATGACGGGAGAAGGGATAACCCTTTGAGCTTTGAAGTGATTCGGATTTTTTAAATATTTACAATGTTTGGAATACTGGCGAGCGGAGCGAGCCAGAATAAAAAATTAAGATAAAAAAAAACCTTTGGACCCCCTCTCATACCCATCAAATATCCACACAAGACCCCACCTCTGACAAATCTGAGGGGGGGGGGGGGGTATGTCTATGTGAAGTGTAAGTTAGTTTTTTCCAAGTTGAATATGATCTACTCTATGGCAATTTTTGGTGCGGCTTAGTTTTGTATTTTTATGACCATCACGTTTTGTGCTAATTGTTTTCGGTGAAATTAAGTCAATGCTTATGTCATGATATCTCAACGTATATTGCTAACATTATACTTACACAAGACTTCGACTATTTCAAGTTTCAATTTACATAATTTATGTAAATGACTTGATTAAAGTATATGTATTTTAGCCTTATATTTTGTATCTTTACTTTGCCAAGTCACATATTGTACAGATTCGAGAAGATATTTAATTTTACATGTCGGGTTTTACACATATCATCTTTGGTGTCACTCAGAGTCAAAAATAAGCCCTCTCTGCAAAGTGAAAATACGATGTCCTCCATGCCCGAGTCACTCAATTTATAAGGGATCCAAAAGGCCACATATCGTGCACCTGAGTACAATGTGCCACCTTTGTTCAAGGATCGACCGGGACGGCCATCTTGGCTTTAGAATTTGCCCAAAAACAAAAATTCGGAAGAGGACATTAAGATCTGGTTTCTAGTCAAGTTTCGTTGAATTCTGTTCAGCAACTCAAGGGGAGAAGTTGTAAATGTCTCAGCCAATCAGATACCTAGGCGGCTATCTTGGTTTTTCGATCGGCCTGAAAACACAAACTTAGCAGAGGACATTGAGATCTTGCTTGGTGTCCACCAAGTGTCGTTGAATTCCCCTGAATGGTTTCAAAGCACAAATCATAAATGTTTGAGCCAATCAGAGGCCGAGGCGGCCATCTTTTTTTCCGATCGGCCTGAAATACACAAACTCGGTAGACATAAAATTGAATTCTGTTCAGTGGTTTCAGAAGAGAAGTCGAAAATGTCTTAGCCAATCAGAATCCAGGATTGCCAGCTTGGTTTTTATCAGAGTCCAGGATTGCCAGCTTGGTTTTTCGATCGGCTAAAAATACACAAACTAGGCAGGGGATATTGAGTTCATGCTTCCTATCAAGTTTCCGCAAATTCAACTCAGCGGTTTTGCTGACATGTCAGTTTTAGAAACTGAGTAAACTCAATGTAAGAGGTATCTCTCTTCCTCTGCAAATCACAGGCAGTAAACTCTATATTAATTAGTTAATAATTAATTAGTGTTAAATTAATATTTTTGAAATATTTATCACTAATTAATCAAAAATATTAATTTATCACTAATTAATTATTAACTAATTAATATAGAGTTAATTGCCCGTGCTGCAAATCTATCAAGCAGTGCCTAATACATTTAGTTGAAAATGGTGATTTAGAAAAATTTGTTAAAGATCTGTAGAGCAAATCTGAAGAGAAAAAACAATAGTATATGAAGATAAAAAGGAAGAGATCTGACTCAGTCCTATGACAAAAGCCCCTACACCCAGAGGAAAATCCAAAAAGCAACGTGACAACACAAAAAACGCCACCAAAACATCGATTACACAACGATTGCGGACCGGTCAGTTGGAGTAACAACAGCAACCCATGCACTGGTGTGGTTAAACCGGTTTACGAGCGCTCAACCTTTTAAAAGTTTAATTTCATTTGAGCAGTACACAAAAGAAACAAATTAAATTTTTGCAATTATTCTTAATTGAGATAAATGTATATATTAATAATTCAACGATAAGATTTATTTTGTTGGACTGCTATGTAATTCAGTGTCACAGTTGGTGCGTTTCCACTTATCAGGGTCAGGGTGGCCATTTCTGTTTTCCGATCAGCAACAAACCTGGTAGCGGACGTTGCGATCTTGATTTCTGTCAAATTTTGTCGACTTCTGTTCAGAAGTTTCAAAGGAAAGGTAAAAAATGTCAGCCAATCGGAAGCTGGGGCGGCCATCTTTGTTTTCCGACCGGCTCGAAAAACAAACTTGGGAGAGAATGTCGGGACCTTGAGTCCTGTCAAGTTTCGTTGAATTGCGTTCAGTGGTTTCAGAGGAGATTTTCTCAGTCAATCAGAGGCCAGGGCGGCCATCTTGGTTTTCCGATCGGCCAAAAAATACAAACTTGGTAGAGGACGTTGAGATCTTGCTTCCTGTCAAGTATAGGCGTGCATTTGTTTCTTGTCTACAAATGTACAATCTTTCAAAACAGCCCATATGCATGAACAATGAAGAGTAATTTAGCATTTTATTGGACAATTTAGACAGTCTTAAGTATAAAAGAGGGGGGGTCATTATTCTACGGGGGTCAATATTTTTCGTGAGGGTGTGTGCAAATGACACTTATTCTACGGTCGAAAAATGACCCCCACAGTCGTAGAATAATGACCGGGGGTCATTTTTCTACGTAGAATAATGACCCCCGGTCATTATTCTACGGGGGTCATTATTCGTCGTTACACCGGCATGACAACCCAGCACTAATTACAATAAAACATACTGGCAGAATGTAGTAAACATCTGACATAAGGCATACTTACAATATATCCATTTACATATCCATCTGTGTTTCTTGGGGCCCCTGCCTTATGCAGGCTGTTTGTATGTTAATCTTACAGTAAGGAGGTTATTTTACACCACAATTGTGAGTTCTTCGAAACCTCTGGGAGATCGGAAAAGTGAGAGGGTTGTGCGCACGTAATTCGGATAACCAGACCGTCTGCTACCGATTGCTAATTGGTCTTGTTGGTTTATGTGTAGTCATTGATGTTTGATGTTTCTCTGTGTTTTGGCGTTCCTTGTACCATTGCGTCTCTTTCTGTGCGTATCTTCTTTGTGTTTTACAGTGGTTGTTTTGGGGTTTTGCTGTTGGTGCTGCAACTAGGTGTTGTTGGAGATGCAGAAATGCAACATGGAAATCAAAACTATAATTCGTGGGGACCATAGGTAGCACAGGAAATACAAACGCGCTGTAAATATCTTTTCATAATCTAACACTTTTGACATACAATGCAGTCTTTGATGAGTACAGTGAACTTATGAACCCAACAAATTCGGTCAACTTTAAAGTACATGTAGTTCAAAAGATCCAGATTTTCTTTGACATGGTTTTATCTCAGAATCCTGTTATCAGAATGCAACGATGGATACGAGCATTATGTTATGAATTCAAAATTATCTTTCGAGCTGTTACATGTATTATTGAAGATAATTCAATACCTATCAATCAAAATCTACCTCACTTGCAAGATATAAATTCTGAAACAGAGATTTAGATAATCGTCAACGATGTTGTCTATAAAATCAGATAACTCCATGCTGTAAATTTATCTGCGCTAAGATGATGCTAATGAATTTGAAGACGTTAAACTTCATAATACATACAATAAGCGTTGATATAATATATACATTAACAGAAGGGTAACGGAACGTAAACTTGAGCTGCCTGGAGTTTGCATTAACATGTTTAGATTGTAATGTACGATAATGAACATATTTCTTCACACTTATGCCCTTTGCCGTGTGGAGCTCGTAAAAAAGTTCCCCGCGAGGGGTTTGACAGTAAGTGTTTTGAATATATTTCCCTGACATTGTCGCCATAGTACTTTCTATATAGACATAACGTCAGTCAGTGCATGGATTTTGTATATTGCTTTCATTTTCGTGCTTAAACATCGACGGCGGGTGCGGCTAGCCAACAGGGGATGCTTACTCCTCCCGGGCACCTGGCCCCACCTCTAGCTTGCTAGGGGTCCGTCGATGCTTAATTTTGTGCTCTATTGTGAAAAGAAGGGAGGAGATCTCCAACAAGACCCCGTTGCAGCATCAACAGTAAAACACCAAAACACCCGATGCAAATACACAAAAGACGAGTACAGCACGAGACGGAAAAGAGACACACGACATGTAAACATCAAACACAAAAGACTACACATAAACCGACGAGACCAATGGGTAACCGGTGCCGACTTTGGACGGCCGTCTGTCACGCAAGTAGCAAATGGTGTGGTTATCCTGGATTACGTGCGCACAACCCTCTCACTTCTCCAATTACCCAGAGGTCTCGAAGAACGTACAATTGTGGTGTTAAACAACCTCCTCGCTGTAAGATGACATCACACAAACAAGACCGCGAAACGCAGAGGCCCCATAGACACAGATGAATATGTAAATGGATATAAAAAGAGGGCATGCGTAATACAGTCCAAGCTCTGCCGGCTGTAGCGAGCTTATGTATGTAATCACCCGAGGAGTCCGACTGACATTCAGAGAGGACAGGTGGTCGGGGCCCTGTCTTCTCTAAAGAGGTTTGGAAAGGGCCCGTCATGGAGTCCCGTCGTCACAGTCAGTCAGAGTGCAAGTCTCAAGGATGCGCTTGTACAAGACTAGATTGGTCAAGTACCAAGCCTAGTGTCCGTCTGGTGACATTAGGATCATACCCACGGTATAAAAGGCGTTTGATGATTCTGACGCATTTTCAATGGTTATGCTGCCTACCTTTGATCCTTTTTATTTTGTTTATCATATCACCATAAAAGACAGGTTGTGTAATACCCATAGTAATGTACTCTGTAACATGTATAGATTCGAATCTTAAAAGAAGTTGGCTGTAATTTTTGTAAAATTTCCAGAAAGTCTTAACTAGTTTATGAAAGCGGAAACCTTGACCTAAAAGTTTTTTGGTAATTTGTAAATTTCTACTCTGAAAATCCAAAATATCAGTACATGCTCTAGCGTACCGGATGAGCTGTGATATGTAAATGCCGTATGACGGTAATCTTGGAACATCACGGTCAAGCCAAGGGAAATTTACTATGTTGAATCCAAAATCATCCCTTTTGTCATATACACTTGTATGAATCTTTCCGTTTACAATTTTGATATTTAGGTCCAAAAAGGGTGTTTCTGTGTTTGAAAGGTTTGCCTTGTTAAGGGTTAATTCTTGTGGATAAATTTCATTCTTATATAATTCAAAAGCAGGATTTTCAATGGTTAGAATATCATCCAGATACCTAGAGGTATTATTGAAACATTTCAGCTCATCAAATTTTCTTGAGTGAGTGCTGTTGAGATTATCGTCAGGATCTTCTTTAACTCATTCTAAATATCGGCAAGAGAAAATAGGTAAATCAGATGAAAGAAGCTTCGCAAAAAAGAAAAAAAAATTAGAACCATTATACCGTTAATATGAATCAGATATTTGAAGGATATAGTGCTTTGTTGAAATAATTTTTGCTTAAATACATATTTTCAGATGACTGTTTCAACAAATGTATAAAGGAACATATATTTCAATGTGATAATTCCTTATGATTCAGATAGAAAACTAGTTAAAAGGTCATTCATCGTTCGCATATCCCCGCTGACTGATAACACCAAATACATACGTTACCATGACGGCAACATTTCTGTCGGAAGATCCTATAATCCAGGTATGTTTAAGATTTTGTGGTAATTTTGCTAATCACATTTTAGGTATCTGTCTATATCGGTTATCTCCGTTAAATCAAATTATAATTTCTTAACAATGGTGCTACTCATACTTCAGCATACATTTTGTTGTGATTTTGTTTTGTTTTAAAGCTTCATCTGTAGCATCGTTATGTAATTAATTACTTACTTACTTACTTAGTACTTACTTAGAAGTACTTTGAGTAGATTTCCGGACAAGTCTCGTTTCGGGACCTCTATTCTGGATTATGCCTGGTGATGAAATTTTCTTGAAGAAGGTAAAGAGTTGGAACCTTTCCGTACTTTTATTATAAGTAATTGTTTTTGTTGCAGTGTGGAGCAGTAATTTGTTCTCCATGACTTGATGTTTGAAGTGTAATAAGTACTTCTTTCCAGCTCTGTCGCCTGAAAAAAAAATGTTTTTCTTTTAATCAATTTGACATTACATATATTATTTTGCTACTTTGAAAACTTGTCATTTCATCCAAACCTAACATCGAAATTAAAGGAGGTTACCATTTGAGCACTATCCCTCCAATGTTATTTTATTTTACTATGCTACTGAATCGACACTGCAGTAAATTTGGGGCCGTTTCTACAAAGAAATTTTACAAATTCAAATTCAAAAGAATATATCCAGAGGGCGTCACTGAAATTAATTTTGGTTAAATCTGAAAATCACCTTGGCTGGGAGCATATCCGAAACACGTGTCTGGTGCATTTGAAATTGGTTTGAAATATTCTTGAAGAAGGTAAAAGAGTTTGAGTTTCAATAATGTATGATTTCAGATGAAATTGAATGGAGATTGACGAATTTTACGTCATACTGGAGATACACCAAAAGTGAACTAGAAACAACAACTGCGAACAGAGTGAAACTATCAGCAACAAGTACAGGGTCGGTCATTGCTCAGGTAAGTCAAAACAGATTTTGTTTCAAATAGAATATGTACTTTGCAAAATCATTTTGTATATATGATGAATACACAAATGATATGTCGATACATTGAAGATCGATGATTATTTCTATATCCACGACACGACTTTCTCACTTAAAAGTTATTTTCAGTATAATAGTCTAGTACAATAAAATTGGTACTATAGAAGAACATATATTTCAATATTGATAACATAGTTTCTTTCAATAATAGTAAAATCATTGAGAATCACGTTATACTTTCTACATATTTTCGATGTGTATTTCAAGAAATGTTTGGAACGCTAAGACCAAGACAGTGATTTGATTTGCTATTTTGGAAACTTGACATTTCATCCAAAAATATCATCGAAATTAAAGGAGGTTAACATCTTAGTACCATCCCTACAATACTATTTTGAACATAGATTTTATTTGGATATGCTACTGAATCGACTCTGTAGGAAATTTGGAGTCGCACACTCTCTATAAAGTAAACGCAAAAATGTTGATTAAAAAAATAAAACCAGAGGGCGCTACTGAAATGAATTTAGGCGCACTTTGGTAAGAAGCATAACTGATGAGGATTTAAGATCCCGAAACATGTGTCTGATGCATAAAAATTGATTTTAATTTTCTTCAAGAAGATATGGTTGGAACCCTTCCGTTTTATCAAACTCCTTAATTTCTGTAAAATATTAGTGAAAAGGCTGTTTGTTTCCCTCAACTTCTCCGATAGCAATTATTGTGTGGTGACTTTAAATCACCAATTAATCTTGCGGAGTTTTTCATTTATATCTTCTCATTTTGTTAAACGTTATAATACGTTTTTAAAATTCTAGGAAAATGACAGCAGGGACACGATATCTGGGTTTGTTCTTATCAGAAATAGGAACCATCAGTCTTTTAGAATGCAGCTAGAGAATGGAATTGATTATTCTGGTAAGCAATCTTTTTCCCTGTTTCAGAGTCAAACCTGACGTATCGATCTTTACTTTTGAAGAAGAATGTATTTTTCCTTAATTAGTTTGCGTTAATGTGGCATTATAAAGGGTTTTTCTTTCGTTTTCATATCTAAACATAAAATGTGGTCATGAAATATATTCTCCATCCACAGAAAAGGATTGTTGAAATACAAACTTGATTTCATTTTTAAAGGTATTGATTGCAATTACGATTATAAGTCATAGCACAAATTGAAAATTAGTAGAAATTCTCAAATGATACCTAAAAATCATTTATACAATTTTATGAACTTGTGAGGTTTTAATCTTCATCCTCTAAATCATGATACATATAACTAGGGCTTATTCACGGAGAAGGGAGACAAAAAGAAAGGAGAGGATTTCCAACAAGAGTCGGTAGCAGCACCCTCAACAAAGTATCAAACAAGCACAGCAAGATACGTCAAAGAGGCATAAGGCATAGAAACATGAAACACACACAAAAATACTTGAACCATTGAGACAAGAGGGCAATTGGTGCCGACTCAGGGCGGAAATCTCCCAAATGGCATATGGAGTGGTTATCCGGATTACTTGTGTATAAACATGATGACATAAAATCAAAACAGCAAAACGCAGGTGCCCAAAGCAACACAGAGGAATATATAAATAGTTCATGCATGTTATTCTGTGGATGTCTGCTCTGTATTTTTGCATTGAGTGTTTTGGAGTTTTGCTGTGGGCGCTGCAGCCTAGTTTTGTTGGAGACACCCTCCTTTGTTTTTTTTTTATCACATGAGGAGTGCGACCGACATTCAGAGAGAACATGTATTTGGTCTCTAAAGAGGTTTTGTCTGGCCCGGTCATAAAATCCCATATTCACAGTCAGTCAGAGTGCAAATCTAAGAATTTGCTGGTATAAGGCTACATATTGGTCATGTTTCATGGTAGAATAATGGTATAAAAGGCAATTGACGATTCTGAAGCATATCCTTTGTTTATACTGTCCTGTCTACCTTTGATCCTTCTATTTTGTTTATCATGTCACCATAAAAATATGAAGAATGACACCATAAATACCGTAAACATTCATAATTAAGCTCCTTTGCTGAACATGCCATCAAAGTTTCGAATATTTGTCCTTTATCAAAATGAAGTAGAAAAAAGTATTTAAAGGAAACCAACAATTAAGGTTAGGGGTGCGATTACAGGGAGATAACTCTATTTTAATATCACGTAATATATGAAACAAACATTAACACTAAATGACATTATCCCAGTTTGTATCATTTTTCAGTCAAAAAAATCTTTGAAAATCGCAAAAAAATAGGAAAGGAATTTTCATTTTCGTTTGAGTTTTACTATGAAAGATTCAAATATCAGAATATGTACTCCTTATTGTACTAATTCAAAAATAGATAATTCAAAATTTGCAATTCGGGTCTAACTCCATGTTTTGGGTCAAAATACTGCATTTTTGCATAAAATAGTGTGCTATTCATAGAAACAGTCATTTTGCTCAAAAATGAATCCGGGAACATGCTGATTTGACTGCTTTAGAATAAAACAATACAATTGCTCTATACGTAGTGAAAATTTGCAACTGTAGACCTTCAAGCCATTAATAAAAGTTACAAGTTGTTGCGATGGCAAGCAGCAAAATCTTGTTTATAAGGGAATACTACCATTAAAACTATTTAGTTTTTTTTCAGGATTTCTCGAAATTGCCTTCAATTTAAACACAAAGTATATGAATCCTGAAAAATACTTAAATATAGCCAAGTTCAATCAACTTCGGTTGATCGTTTCTTCAACGCATTCGAAAATTTCTGTTATCAAAACTTCTTGAAATTTCTAAAACGTGGGTCCTGTAGCATCATATGGTATACAGGTAGTTATTATTTCGAACGAGTCGCTTCCCTTCTGAGGCCACCCAAAGTTTGACAAGGAGTAAAAGATAGCGCTTCTGTGATTGGATAATTGTAGACTTTCATTGCATGTACAGCATTTTCATGAAATTTATTTTAGATAGAAATATTTAGGGGTGCCAAATGGGGGTATTTTTTTTAGTTTTAACTGTTCATTTCATCCCCCCTTTTTTCAATCAAAATTTAAGGGGAGAAAAGCAACGTTATACCCCAAATTTTTTTTGGTCAAAAGTAAGATAATTTATTAATCTCTGTTATGATGATTAGCATATTTTTCAAATCAACTTATTATACTGAGTTATGGAGGCCCAATGGGGATAACCCCTTCCCATAGAACTCTATATCAAAGGGACCGAATAAATAATTACTACCTTCATACCTTAAAAAGGATGTCAATTTGGGGAAAAAACAGTTCCAGAATATACTGCTGAGATTATTTAATCATACAAAATTCAAATTGGCTCCATTCAAGACGGACTTTTTAATATATAGGCAATTTGAATAAAATGTTGGAAAAGAGGGGGGAGGGGCTTCGTAAAATAAATAAAATCTTACTTAAGTAATAAGATGAAAGGATTATGTGTTTTCTTGAATGAATTGATGTGTAAAAGCATATGAAATCGACAAACTCCCTCTGGAATAACATATAAACGTATCTAGGCACTTAAAACCTGGGTCCTGTAGCATCATATCCCAGCCATTTTGCTACGTCTTTCGGTATATTTAGGACATAATTTTCACAGATTTTGGTCATATTGCGTTGTTTAGATTGAGGATCACTGACGAGGGTTTATTACCCGAAACGTGCATGTCTGGTCCAAGCTGTAAATTTATCTGCTCTAAAATGATGCTAATGAGTTTGAAGACGTTAAACATTTAACAAGGGGGTCACCTGCATTGATGACCTTTACTGCAAATATTTTGTTCATAGAGACGTGTTTCTGTAAAGAATTTGAAAGTATACACTTTAATCTTCCGAAATAATGCTTATTCAAATCCAACGTTGAGATAGGATAAGAGCACAGGCCTGATTCTTGAAATTGGGTGTAAAACACCATCAAAACTTTTCAAGAACAGATAGCTCCTGCAATGATACTATTTTCGTCTTTATCGTTCCGTGATTATGTTAAGATAAGATTGAATACTGTGTTGATTGAGCTATATAACACAATTCCTTGACAAATGGCTTTAAATTCCTTTTTAAATCAAAATTTTTGGTATTTTTAACGAGTCTGAAAAACTTAAGGTTCCCGTTAGGGGGTTGGGTACTTTCGTATCCCAAAATTTTCATCCATCAGAGAATTTCACGATGATGATGTTATAGATAGAAAGTAGAATAATCTTTCCAGAAGGACCACATTTGCCAAATTGAAGACATTTTAAATTTCATTATTTTGCTTCCTTTAGGTATACAGGTAGTAATTATTTCGAACGAGTCGCTTCCCTTCTGAGGCCACCCAAAGTTTGACAAGGAGTAAAAGATAGCGCTTCTGTGATTGAATAATATTCATTATTACAGATATGAAAGAAACGTACTGATTGTCGACTTTCATTGCATGTACAGCATTTTCATGAAATTTATTTTAGATAGAAATATTTAGGGGTGCCAAATGGGGGTATTTTTTTTAGTTTTAACTGTTCATTTCATCCCCCTTTTTTTCAATCAAAATTTAAGGGGAGAAAAGCAACGTTACCCCCCCCCCCCCCCCTCAATTTTTTTTGGTAAAAAATAAGATAATTTATTAATCTCTGTTATGATGATTAGCATATTTTTCAAATCAACTTTTTATACTGATTTATGGAGGCCCAATGGGGATAACCCCTTCCCATAGAACTCTATGTTCAAGGGACCGAATAAATGATTACTACCTTCATACCATATCCAACCCATCCGCTACGTATTTCGGTACATTTGTGGACATATCTTTCACACTCTTTGGTCATATTACATTGTTTAGATTGAGGGTCACTGACGAGGGTTAATATGGGCAACATATTTTACACAAAATCGCCAAGTTAGCGGTACGTACGACGTGCGTTGATACACAGCTTCCGCACTCTTTACTCTTTCTATTTGCTTCCCTGCCTCTTCAGAAGAACGTAGCGATCACAGCCACCAGATCACACACGGTCAATAAACACGCTCGGCGATTTGTGACCAGGACTGAGACACATATGAAACATATAGGCCATTATATAGAATGAAAGAAACAAATACACTTTGTGTACATGCATGTAGGTGTGAATATTCAAGAAACGTGTACGAAATCGTGTTTGTCCTTTGTATGAATTCAAACGATGTTTTCAGAGACAATTTATTCAATTTCCTCTTCTTTTATTTTTGTCCTTGATTATTAATTTTATATGATTATATATATGCACAACTAAATTTACACATATGAAACTATTGAAAAGAATGTGTTTGCATTCCGCATGTTCATGACGTAACAATGCACATGATTAAAAAACAAGAGGCCCAGGGGCCACAACGCTCACCTGAAAACTACATAAACTAAGCATATCAAACAAAAAGAAGTTTGTAAGAGGAAAATAACCAAACTTCAGAGTGGAACAAAAATTAACAACACTTCTTAAGACATCTCTCTAGATAATCCTGATGCTTTCGGTATGTCGTTCTTCCGTTCTGAAGAAGAAGTTTGTCAAATGAGGGTACTTCCCATGACCTATTTTTGCCCGTGGTGGTGCCACCTGTTGACAGATCCGGACAAAAAAATACAATACTTGTAAGGGACCATGATTACTTCATTCCTACCAAGTTTCATGAAAATCTGTTCAGCGGTTCTGGGGAAGAAGTTGAATATGTATGAAAATCATCTCCCCCCCCCCCTTCTTCTTGAGTAATCTAAGTAACCCGAGACAGACAGTTATAAAGAAGCTAAAGCAAAATCCTGCTAAAAAATTACAGCCTTCTCCCCCTCCCTTCACTACGTTATGTAAATGTGAAGTTCTGGTTTTACAGTAATATTTTGAGCTGCTCTCAATATTCTAATTTCAAAGTTATATATCTAAGTCTTCACAAGATGAATTTGAAAATACTTATTCATCTTTTTTGAATTATTTAATTTCCTTTTGCATACTCATTTAATAATTTAAAATATATAACATTCAAATGAATCGATAATCCAAGAATACATATATCTATATTAAAGAAAGACAACTCTTGCATACATGAGTTCTGCTGCCTCTTATACGAAACTAAAGTTACTAAAGTTACCAGGGTTTAAAATTCCTGATATAGATAAAAGAAGTACCAGAACTTGAACCCACAAGCCTTGGGTCCATGTGCACAGTAAACATATCTATTCATGATTGAAAAAATACTGATAAAAATCTGTTCAGCAGTTCTGGAGAAGAAGTTGAATATGTATGAAAATCACCCCCCCTTTCCTTTTCACATAAGAAAAAAAATTCATAAAAAATCAAAAAATTAAAATTTTAGTATAAAATACATATCAAAGCAATGCTCAGGTGAGCTAAACATTGTTGGGGTCCCGCCGGGGTTTGAAGCCACTCCCCATGGGTCCATTGGGCATTTAAAACATACATTATACCTATGTACAATCTTAAAAAATATTCCTTAAAAATGCAAAAGTTGATATCTTGACAAAATTCTTTCACTTGTAGGGTACCATGCATGAGAACCTCATACCTACAAATTGTCATGACAATCTGAAGAGTGGTTATGGAAAAGAAGCAGAAAATGCATGAAAATCAACACCCCCTTCCTTTTTACATAAGAAAAAAAAATCATAAAAAATCAAAAAATAAAATTTAAGCATAAAATACATATCAAAGCATTAAGTAAGTTAAATATGATAAATATGCAGTAAATGAGTGTGTAAAATCATACACTTATTGAGTTATTTAAAGAAATAATGCAAAAATGTGCATTTCTGACTAAGTCCAAAAAGACGTCAAAAACGCGTCGAAAATTTGACTTCGAAGTGGAACCAAAAATAACAACACTTCTTAAGACATCTCTCTAGATCATCCTGATGCTTTCGGTTTGTCGATACATGCTTCGGTTCTGAAGAAGAAGTTTGTCAAAGGAGGGTACCCCGTGACCTACTTTTGGCTGTGGTGGCGCCACCTGTTGACGGATCCGGACGAAAAACAACAACACTTGTAGGGGACCATTAGTACTTCATACCCACCAAGTTTCATCAAAATCCCTTCAGCTGTTCTGGAGAAGAAGTCGAAAATGTGAAAAGTTTACGACGGACGGACGCCGGACGCCGGACGGCACGCTATGACAATAGCTCACTTGAGCTTTGCTCAGGTGAGATTAAACATGCAGGGACGACTGTTCTAATCAGAAACTGAACCCTGCGGTGACCTGGATTTCAATGTCACCTTTTCACCTAGACAAAACGTGATTTCAGAGAACAAGAATGAAACAGACAACGCTGGTGCATATATATAGAATAAATGTCATAACTTGTGTTTTGTCAAGGATATGCAAGTGCATCTATCGCATGAACATTTACGATAAATGCACTTCCTGTGTGTTGCATACCCCCCCCCCCAAAAAAAAACATACTTATTCTCTTTCTCGATTTCTATCAAAATCTAAAACCAAGGCATTTTAATAAAAGCATTATATGAAATTTTCTATGTATTTTCTTTTCAGATAAGCAGTTGTACTGGGAAAGACAAAATAGTTTGAAGTATCAAGAAAACAACCAGGACGACGAGCGATTCGACTTTCATTTTTATTTCAAAGCAATTTGTGTAATACAAACCTGACTAGAATTCTTTTGTGATTAAGCAACATTTCCATTGAGTTCTTTTTGTACTACACCACTGTGTACAGGTCTACCAACAGACATTTTTCATTGATTCTAGCCTGACGCTCGACGATGGACAGAAGACGATTTGTAAAAAGGGGTCAACTCAAGATAAACATTTGTCAATTCAATCATTGTATGCAGGATTTCGGATAATAGAACTACATTGTTTTCACCTATTGAATAATGTTGAAATATTGATCTGCTTCATTTTATAGAAAATTAAATACCCGTAAGTATGCCCAATTTAACTCCGAAAATATATATTCTACATACAACGCTAAGTCTGCATGATTTCTAAGGAATCGAGGTACCAATAATTTTCTTTACAACAAAAAGAATATTCTCAGAGTAAACTGAAAGCTTCGTCTGAGATTATGCACCCCCAACCCCATTCCTACTCTTGTTGTTAATAAAAGTATGGAAATTAATTTCAATTTTTATTTAAGGTGGCTCAATAATCCAAGAATGCTTTGTCAGAGGAGAAAAAAATATTCTGCTTATTTAACATTAATATCTGATGATTTATATTTGTAATTAAGATGACATATCATCGACCATTTGACTGACCAGTGGTCCTCTGAATATACATATGTAAACCAACCCCGAGATATGTCGCAAAACAATGAATTTTGATAGATAAAAACATGATATATTGAAAATGATTCCAGATTGAAACCATTCTTGTGATCATTTTCACCATAATATCACCAAATATGTATATTTCTTTATAGATAATGCTTTCAAAGAATGAAATAGCTAAAACTGTTCCAGAAAAGTACATTTTGGGTATCCCCCACCCCAAAATGAGAATCTAAAAAAAGGGACTCAGGACCCTTATTTGACATCAAAGTGATAAGAAATCTTTGTCAGAAGTCATTTTCTTTTACATATTTCTCAACGACAAATTCTGTCCTTCGAAAAGAAATATAAAAAAGTACATGTTATCGTTCATTCTGATTTAAAATATTTGGTTGTCATAGTAACGATTTTGTAACTATTTGCAACAAGTCAAATTAAAATGCCCTGTTCCCTTAGTTGACATTATGACGATGAAAATATTTGTTAAAAACTGTTATAATTGACATATTTTTCAAGATCAGACTCTAATCTTTTAACAAATGTACAAGACATTCCGTTTTACCTCGTTTCCATATTGTAAAAATCTACTTGGTTTATGCCAGACGGACGACAGACGACGGACGGACGACGCACTATATGTACAATAGCTCAGGCGAGCTAAAAATCAGATTTATTCTTTCCCAACATTCAGTGAACATTTCAAATTCTGATACAAGGAAGAATACTTACTCAATTATCATTTATCATCGAAATTAAATAGAATAAACAAGTTTACAAATGATTTGTCGAAAAAATAAACAAGAAAAGGAAAGTTACATGTGTACTTCTAAATATCCTTGGCAAAGCGTTATTCGACCTGTTCTTTTATTAACTCGCCTTTCATGTTTTGTTAGTGTCAGTTAAATGAGTTTTGTCTAACAAAGTTCAAGTTCAAGTCAAAGCTTAAAAAATGTTTTGTTCAAAATTTCATATCTGATTCCATCAATCTAATTAGAGATACGGAAATATATATAAGAGAAATAGAACTAAAGTAAACGGAAGCGTTCTTAAACATTTTGACGTTCAAGGTCAATAAGTGGACGTCAATCCCCTCCCTCGTTCTCGATAATGCGTGCAGTTATCTGTGAAATGGATATATCTTTGAACAAAGCAGGGTAAACACTAAAATTCATTCGCTTAAATTTTTCAAATAGGGAATCTTTATTCGATAACATCTTGTTGCAAAGTACGAAAGTTGACAAAATTGAAAAAAAAAATCTTTAAACCAACGATTATTAGAGAAACCAAACTTGAAATATCTTATCTATGATATCGCTAGAATCTCCAAGAAATATCTTGTTTTATCATATACTTAAGTATACCTTCTAGAATTTGTTCATAGGCAACAGACGGTTGAATTTCCGCCGATGACGTTCTAAAAACGATACGTTTACGGCGTTGGCCAGGGTGTCTCACTTACGGGATATTTTTGTATATATAAATTAAACGATACATTTGACTAAATATTTATTACACTCAGATTGTAAATGATAATTTTCTGTTTCCATCGATACCAAACATGTCGAAATCCATCAAGAAACAAGCGAATTACGGAGGAGTTTGAAGGCCGAAAACTAATAAGGCCACATATAAAAGTACTGCACTTGATATATGATGACGTCAAACGATTATTGAGCCTCCTTAAAGTTTTATGCATATACAACCTTTATAGAATGTTTTTTTCTCGTTATAACAATGAAATTGATAGCGCGGATCTGTAATGTTTTTCGAGAGGGGTAGGGGGTGTTCCAGGGCATGCTGTATTGAAAAAATCAAAGAGGATGAGCTATAAGGGGTAATTACAGTATCTTTGGTATTTGTAAAAAAGTTATTACTGATAACTTAAATGTTACGTATACATACACATAAATATTAAATTCCGGTAGTGTTCTATAATATTGTAAAGTCGACATCCATTGTAGGTAGCGCCCTTAAGCTGAGATGCTGCGGCGTCGAATAAAATTGTCATATTTTAAGAAAATAAAAACTGGACTAAGTGAACACTGTAGGCTTGTAATCATCAACTCATATACATAGCAAAAAAAGACACTCAAGTATCACTCCAATAATCAGCTATGTACAGCTACTCGTTGACGATTTCTCCAGAAAAGTGACTAAACATATCGTACAGGAACATATAAACATGAAAGACAACACATAAAAGGAAGGATACCATTGGAAACAAGTGCCGACTTCGGACGGCCATCCATTATATTTTGGTAAAATTGTGTGGTTGTCCGGATAATATGTGCACAATCCTCCAACGTATTGGGGGAACTCTTTATCTACTTATGTACTTTAGTTTTCGACCGATCACTAATAAGAGGGCCACGCCAATGTTCTTGACCATGTCAATTAGTTCGATTAAGATTGAGACGAGAGTAATATTAGGAAGTTTCACTGAATAAATTATTGATACTGGAAATATTTGAGAGAGTTATCTCTCGTTGCATGTAGTCTGTGATAAGGACTACTTAAAGTGTATGTTCTTTCAAAACATATATGAATACGTTAAATAGATTACTTACGGAGTATAATCAAATAAGATTTAACCAACAAAAATACACAGGTATTCTTACATTCTGCAATAAATATGATAAGACTGTTTGAACTCTTCAAATATGCACGTAACGACATAAAGGAAACAGGCAGACGATTAAGACAACTACAAACGCATTGTCATGAATAATCTCCATAGAGACGAGAATAAACATAAAAATTACCTATCAGTTATTCAGTCTCAAAGTCAAGAAGGCAAGGCAAAATCATTAGAATTTCCACGGGAACGGTTGCGAATCTCAGAATGAATAACATTCCGAAGTGAGACCAGGTACCTGAGGAGAGTCAGCGTCTCCTGAATGCGTTCAACACAAAAAAAGTATTCCACCTCCGTTTTCATAGAGTACCCTTCTTGACATTGCATCAAACATTAAAACTAAGCTTGTCAAGTTCGGTGATTGTCTCGATGTACATATTGATGTACGAAGTTCATTATAGGTTTCGCTTAATGACGAATATGGATAATGACCATATCCCTGTATATCTTTGTATCCTTGTATATCCCTGTAATAAATGGATTAATGTGTTTGGAAGAAATTCAAAACTGTTTGAAGAACGCAAATTACCTATTAAATATTCTTGCTTTGGTAATCATATCGAAACGAGGAATGTAAAACCTATAAAAAGCTACATGTATGACTGCTTGGTAGTAATCTAAAGATAGTATTCTGTGAATAAATTACAATTATGTATCCCGATATTGGAAAAAATGAATGAATGAGACTATCGAATGTCTTGCCTATTTCAAGAAAAAAAACTGGACTAATTAACACTGAAGAGTTGTAATCATCAACTCATATACATAGCAAAACAGACATTAAAGTACCACTCCTGTAATCAGCTACAGCTAGTCATTAAAAAATTCCCCCGAAAAGTGAATAAAAACATCGTGCAGGCTTTTCACTGCAACATGAAAGACAATATATCAAAGGATGGTAACCTTTGAAACAAGTGCCGACTTCGGGCGGCCATCCACTTTATTTAGAAAAAAATTGTGTGGTTGTCCGGATTACGTGATATAATCTGGATACTGAAAGGTCTCATTGGACGCACAACAGTTGTATGAAAAGTCATTCTAAGTTAATGATGAGACAACACAAACAAGTGAGCTGCAACAACGTTATACGAAGGTATGTAAGGGTGATAAATAGAAATCCGTTAAGACGATCATCCGACAGGTATGATCAACTTTCAAGTTGATAAGGATCCAGTCTATGCATGAGCACTCATCATGGATACACGCTCTGATGGTTGGTCAGTATGTAATTTTAGAATACTTGTTTATAAAATGAAGATTGGTCAGGCATGATTCATTATGCATTTTAATATCTGATAACTGGTATAGATGTGATTACTGTCCTTTTTTTTTTTTACAATTTCGATCTTAGTTCCACCTTAAGTTCTACTTTAAATCCTCCTGAATTCGTTTATAAAGTCACCGTAAAATAAGGGTATTGGAATTGCTGTTTAGCTTGATCCTTCGGTAAAGTACATGTACATGTATCACAACTAGACGTTTTAAACGAAAATACACCTTCATGATGGAATAAAGACAACGAATCTAAGAACAACAAAGCTACAAATGCTGTATGCTCTGATCCTACACGTACCACATATCACAATTTGACGTCTGAAACACAAATATGCCTACATGATGAAATTATTTTGAAATTTCTGTCAAAGGTGATTTTTTGTGCGAATAGCACATAGCGATTGCCTGATTTCTTCACTCATGGGAGCCCCGTCTACTGAGTATGTATAAACGATGTTACTCTGTTTACATGTACCTTGGGACTGCGTCAGCGTCATGATCGGTATAAAGTCTGATCACTGTCTGTATCATTGAATTATATCTATATGAATCGAGCTGTCGTGTTATGTACATGCATGGCCTAATGAAAAATTACATCGGTATGTACTGAGATGAACACAGTGTGTTGGAAACCCCTTTCCATTACCAGGTGATAATCTGTTTTAGTGGACAACGGTGCTATCGATAAAGATATTAAGTTGAATCATTGAAACGTAAAACTAACTTCAAGTAGGCTTATTTTGCCCCTCTTCACAAAATAAAATCTGTATACGACGGAAAAATTGGGAACTTCCATCATGAAATATTATATTAACAATTATGAAAAATAAAAGATCAAAACATTCCCGTTTAGGATGTATCATGTTTTTATATACTAAAAAAGAAGTGAATTTTCCTTCAAATTCTTAGCACACACCTAACATTGAACAAGAAAGGTTAAAGAGAGAGTGGGGATCAAATTAGAATATAAGATTCGTCTTCTTTCCTTGTATATGGAATCATCAATCGATAGTCATATTGGATTGTTGTATTTTTCATGGGGAGGGGTAGATTTAATGTGATGTTATTTAATTTTCATGTTCACTGTCAGACATCATCTTTCAATTCATTACGACAACATCATGCATTTGCATTTTATTTCTGTCTTTATACCTCCATAAACTGGCCTACGAAGGTGTTCAGGAACAAATATTACTTTGAAAACACAATATTTTGTCATACATTGTAAGTGATATTATTCTGGCTATTCGCACTCAGTACCTTTAGTGCTTTGATTTATTATTTGTGGGGGATTGAATTTTGTGTCTGACGTTTCATCGTTCCAAAACCAACGATAAGGGGGGAGGGGGGGGGGTGTCCAAATCAGTATCCGAAAGAACCCAATCAGAAAGCTCTAGATCAATTATGACGTCATAATAGAAACAGCCACATTGGCGCGCTTTTTGCAAGAACGTCACCATTAGGTAACGTAAAAATAAGGGGGAGGGGTTAACTAAATCAGTATAACATAAAAACTGACGGTTAAGTTTCAATAGGAACTTATCGGTGTTTAACTTCACATATGAAGAAGATAATATCAAGTTTTTACGGATAATAAATGACAGGGTTTTAGATAAACGGACTTAAAATTATTATTAAGAGTGAACAACTCAAAGATGTTATGAAAACAGACATAAATTTATTTCCTTTCGACAATTTGTTTTAAAAGTCTTAGTGATCATTTATAATTCTATATCTATATCCGATTCCTCACATCATATATAAATGAGGAATACAAAACTTGTTAATTTTCTGTCACTACAGAAGATTTGTAACTGTTTTTAATTACCTTGTGTTTATTTTAATGTCACATTAACGGCCCATTTTTTGAGCTCTCAATAGTTATATTTGTACGTTAGTAGCTTCAAAACTAACAATAAAAATATATGAAACTTTGAATGTAGAAAAAGTATGTTTCAATTATTCACATCTATAAGTTTAAGGAAAATTAAATGATAGGATCTTTATTTAAGTCTGGCTGTCCTGACCTCCTTAACAATCTCAGGAAAACAAAATCAATTATAATATCAACCCACGTTAAGTAATTCAGCAAAATTAAACAGCAACAAAGAGAGTATGATCTTGTTTTAGAGGAGAGTTAGCCTCTTTCCTTCCTGGAAACACCATGAAAAAGGCTCAATGAAAGAAGGTCAGGTCAGGGACCTGTTCTTAGCAAACAAAAAAGTGGAAATTTTTTTAAATAAACAATTAGGTCAGGGAATTGTTCTTAGCATACAGAGAAGTTGAAAATAAACAATTAGGTCAGGGACCTGTTCGTAGCAAACAGACAAAGGGGAAATAAACAATTAGGTCAGGGACCTTTTCTTAGGAAACAGAAAAGTGGAAAATAAACAATTAGATAAGGGACCTGTTCTTAGCAAACAGAAAAGTGGAAAATAGATAATTGTGGATTAAGTTAGACTCAGACGAATCCACCCGGCAAGTCAAACTCTTCCTGTTTCCGGTAATCATGGAGCAGACGACCTAACAAGGCTCAGAGAGATCCAACGCAATCGTAGTTAGTGCTTACCTAATACTCGGCTAGTTCTATATCTATACATAGGTAATTATATCTAGTTTACAATAAAATCTCAAATGAATGTATATCAGGAACTTCCAAGCAAACGGAATAAGAAATTCCATCTTATAACAGTTATATCAAAATAAAGTTTCATCGAGTAAGATTTTCATTGAGTAAATGAGAAATGAGTCTTATTGTCTCAAGAAAATCATCCAGATGGGGAAAAGGAAGTCATTTGGTCTCAAACTACTCTCAATTTACTTAATTAGTCTCTACAAACTTACTTGTAGAATAATGTGAAACGTAGACTGTTGGAATGTTCTCTAATTCTGTTAGGGGAAGTGATCGACGGAAAGAACATCACAAACGGACGCTTCTTTTCATGGACATTTCGTTCTTAATCAATAAAACAAACAGATCTCTCACTTCATTTTGGCAATCTCTTTCATGTCTTTGGCCATGCAATTTCCAATTACAAAGCGTGTCACGAAAATGAAGGAATTATATCAATGAGAAGCAAGGGCTCTAAGACTTTACCGTATCAATGACTGGTCCGTCCTTATCCTTCAGGTTTGCTTAAATCCGTAAAATTACTTATTCTGCAGATTATAAAAAATCTGGTATTCTATAAACTTTGACATAACATACATTTATCTTGAATAATTAAATTTTTAAGGATGTGCATGCATTTTACCTTTCATTTGTAAATGAATTGAAAGGAACGTCTCAATGAAAAAGTAACGTTTTTAGGTTTTACAATAAGATCCTCTTCATGTCTAATACAAAGATCTGTCCGCACGAAAAGAAAAAAAAAGACTATGTATATGAACAATAATGATTATAAATGAAATATAACAGAATTCCGATTTAATTCCATTCAGGGCAAAGATGAAATTTTCAAATTTAGTAGTTTTCTTATCTATGACAAATATGGATAATGACCATATCCCTGTATACAGCACTAAATCGACAACCCTGAAAATCAGAAACTGAAGGCATTTTCATTAAATTCTACCAGAATGATTTTATAAATTCATTTTAGATATAAATTTGAAATATGAAATATGACAGGGTTGTAGGTGGGAAGGTTAACATTTTCGCTACTAATAAAAATACATAATGGTATATGTGCGTTAATGTACATACACGAAGTATGGTAGCAGCAAACCCATGAGTGATTTCATCACTCTGAGAACGCTTTAAATAATATTTAGCTGTTTTGTAAATAATACCACCTACTTCGACGTCATAGTATTATATCACGTGATCGTCTTATTTTCACCCCATTGGTGGTTGATAGCATAAATTTGCTTTGCATGAAAATATTGCACATGGTATCATACTCAATTTCAACGAAAAAAAGCAAGCCATTCATAGATATAAGGTATGCTTTCATTTTTGTAAAACATTATCAGCACTTCCTTTTATTCGGATACATCCATGCCTGTTGCTCTCGCTAGTGACTGTGAATTAGTGTGAAATACCATACTTTGTTATCGGAAAATAACTATCTCTGGTTTCTTCTCTTTTTTGTGGCGGTAAATGTTCTTTTGTTGTTGTTGTTGTTGTTATAACGATGTATGACCATTCTTTGTAAGTGCGACAGTAAAAGATCATTCTTTGTTATTTTGATGGTAATTTTTGGTGATTGTAATGGTACGAAACCATTTTTTGTTATTATCATTGTTACGTTAAATACGTTAAATAACAATACGTTATTATTATTACGTAATTATATTACTATTGTTATTATTGTTACGTTAATCAACCATTCTTATAAATGTGAACGTAAATAATCTTTCTTTGTTATTATGGTAGTAAATTTATACTCCTTGTTATTGTCACAGTAAATAACAATGTAATTATTTCTTACTTTGACTGAAAATTAGGGAATAACTAGCTTTTGACGTAATGTTTGCGGACGGTAATTGCTGATTTTACGGTGACAAACTGACTTTTTTTTCTGGAAACGTAAAATCAGCATTTACCGTCCGCATACATAACGTCAATATCAAGTTATTCCCATTCTAATGCAATCTATAGTCTATATTTTTGTGAATATACTGTAAACGACTTTTTATTCACGTGACCTTATTTTCGCGACAACTCGACTACAGATTAATTCGCGTGACATTAATTTCGCGAGCTCATCATATGTTTTTTTTTATTATTTATTCCTTTTTTTCATACATTTCATTTCCTTATCACCCTTTATAAATTGATGAAATGCTTATTTCAAATGAGCTGAAATAAGACGTCTCATATCCTCATATCTTTGGGGACTAATCATTTGTTTACTTTTTCGTCTCTTTTTGAAATTAATTGAAAATAGGATGATTGAAAATATAAAGAAATGTGCCATGATTATTTCTTCTAAAAGATTTTACAGTTCTTTAGTATATTGTTTGTCTGGGTAATTAAGGCAAATTAGTTAATTGCTGTTTGTTCGTCCGCTGTCTGGGAAGGGTATTTAAATCTAATGGAAAGGGAAAATAATACACTTTTGAATTTTTACTATCTATCTTTTGAACGGACTTTTTATTAGCGAGGACTTTATTTTCGCGTTTGATCAAGCTCGCGAAATAACGCGAAAATAAGGTCATCGCTAATAAAACGTCGTTAACAGTAAGGCAAAATGTGACGTTAGCAACGTTGAAGCCTAATATATTCTCGTATTACAGCCGAAATGACAAATATGGATAATGACCATATCCCTGTATACAGCACAAACTAAGGAACAAACAACCAATGGAATTCGACGTAATAGCGACATTGCATTAGAAAATGCATTTTTTGGTTAATGTGGCGGTAAATGTCCATTCTTTTTTATTGTGACGGTAAATCACTCTAATAATTCCCATTGACTTACACACTAATATTTACCCGAGCTCCGTGAAAATGAAAAGGTAAGTACACGTTTTAATTTATACATATTAAACACGCATGTATCGGTATGTAATTAAATGCATTGTTCGATATGAAAACTACAAATACTATGTCTAATTTAAGAATGCAGGGCATTAAGGTTTCGAACAGCAGATGTACCTCCTAGATTTCAAACACATAAATGTATGTTATAAAGCGTGTTAGACTTGAAATGAAAATCATATAAAGCACCTTCGACTTATAATCTGTTAATGATGAAAGAGGTTCATTAATAAACGAAATATTATAAACTAAATGCATATCGTCATAAGCAAGGAAACCTTTGATTACTGAGAGACAAAACCATTATGAAATTATGTAATCGAAATTTAACATCTTGATGCGATTTTAATTGACGTTTCATATGTTGATTTCCTAATGAATTTAGCTTTCATTTCAGTTGCAAACCTCGACTCTTAAAATCATGTGAGACGCAAAAAATGGTTTTTGGAAAATGATTCAACTATATATGAAAAACCAATTTGATTCCCTGAGATGACAATATTGAAAGGAACGCGTTGCATATTTGCATGTAAACCATCGTTACGTCACAATACATAAGCTTTACAGAAACATGTCACGACGGCTGTTCTAACATGCATATCACATCTGACCTTGCTCTCCACTTAGCGAAGGCACCTCTCATCTCAGTTCTGTTTTACATGCAGATTCATAGATGAATTGTTGTTTATCCATGATCTGAACTTTGAGGAAGACCTACATAAAATATCTCCTCTTGAGTTCCGCTTCGCACTTGGATATACTTTCGACGAACACCTCACTGTATGACAAGCGTGATAACAACTAACTTCCCTTTCATGAGTAGCAACATTCTGTCTTCTCCTGCTAATGATTTTTTTTATTTTCAGCTAATTCGTTACGACATGGCATGTTCAAAGTATGACGATTTCATCGTTAAAGCCAGACGGTTTGCAAGTAAACTACCTGTTCAGAGCTATATTACACAAAGATTTAATCAATCACTGAAGATTTTCTTTGGTCACTACTGGGATCTTATAAAAGAAAGGAGGGGATCTCCAACAACACCCGGTTGCAGCACAGACAGCAAAACCCCGAAACACCTTTGTAGAAAAAAAACCCCAAAAAGCAGACACACACAGAAAGAGACGCAAATGGTACAAGGAACATGTACAAAATCACATAGAAACATCAAACACAAATGACTACACACAAACCATCGAGACCAATGGGCAATCGATGCCGACTTAGGACGACCATTTGCCACGTCAGTAGCAGACGGTGTGGTTATCCTGATAACGCGCCACAACCCTCTCACTTTTCCGATTACACAGAGGTCTCACAGAACGTACAATTGTGGTCTAAAATAACCGTACAAACAGACAGCATGACAGATGCCCAAAAAACACACAGATGAATATGTACATGGATATAGAAACAGAAGGCATACGAAATACAATCCGTGCTCTGCCAGCTGGATCGAGCTCATGCATGTTATCATCAGTCGAGTAAACTAAGATCCAGAGAGGACAGGTGGTCGGGCCCTGTCTTCTCTAAAGAGATTTGAAATCACATATATTATAATGTTTTGATCTCTGATTGGTGTAATTTATATAATACAGGAGAGAAATTTATATAAGCTTTAAGCTTTCTTTTCAATCCTACTTGATTAGAGACTATTACCTGCATTGTATACGTAACATGTTTCATGTGATATTGGAATAAATATGTTTAAACTAAAGAGATTTGAACATGGCCCTTCATGGATCACAGTCAGTCATAGTGCAATTCTTAAGAATGTACTTGTACTAGGCTGTAGATTGGTCCAGTACCAATCCAAGTGTCCGTCTGGTGACAGAAGGATAATATTTACGGTATTAAATGTGTTTGATGATTCTAACACAATTTCGATGGTAATGCTGTCTACCTTTGATCCCTCTTATTTACTTAATTATGTCACCATAAATGCAGGTTGTGAAATACCGAAAGTAATATACTCTGTTACTTGTATGGGTTCCAATTTCAAAAGAAGTTGACAATAATTCTTTTAAAATTCCAGAGAGTCTTTACAGGCATGTGAATACGAAGATCTTGACCAAAATGTTTCTTCGTAAATTGCAAATTTCTATAAAATTCCAAAACACCAGTACATGCTCTAGCTTACAGGACGAGCTGTAAAATGTAGATACCGTATGACGGAAATCTAGGAACATCACCGTCAAGCAAGGGAAAATTTACTATGTTGAATCTAAAATCATCTCTTTTGTCATACGCGCTTGTATTAATCTCTCCATTAGCAATTCTGATATTTATATCCAAAACTGGTGTTTCTGTGTTTGTAACGTTTGTCTTGTTTAGAGTTAATTCTTGTGGATGAATAATATTTTTATACTTTTCAAAAACATGTTTGTCGATAGTAAGATTATCATCAAGGTACCTAGAAATACCAATGATACATTTCAAATCATCATGTTTTCCTTGCTTTTGAAGTTTTGGAATTTTTTTTCATACGTGTATAAAAATAAACAAGAGGCGCCCAATGGTTACCCATAGGGATCTCTACAGCCTGCTTGTAGATATTCTCACCAAATCGTACATAAATTCATATAAGATCCTTCTCTCCAAAATGATGAGTGACATTTTGGACTGCCATTGAATGGTAGTCAACATTACTAAACAAGACACCTTTACTCGATATGTACATCAAATCAAACACGTTTTCATAGAATTGTTACATTGGGTGTTGCCTGCAAACAGGATACGCTAACTCTCCCCAGGCACCTGGTCTCACCTCAGAATATTGTTTATACTTGGTATCGCAAATGTTCCAATGGGCATTCTAATGATGATTTTGCCTTACCTTCCTTACTTTGAGACTGAATAACTAATGGGAATATCATAGAAAAGCAGCCATTTGTACATCGGATGTAAGATGAGTGTTTAACGTCTTCAAATTCAATAGCATTTTCTAACAACAGATAAATTTGCAGCATGGACCAGACATGCACGTTCCTGGTATTTAATCATCGTCAGTGATCCTAAATCTAAACAATGATATATGACCAAAAAGTATGAAATGTATTAGAAATTCCAAGAAATTTTGATAATATAATTTTCGAATGCGTTGAAAAACGATTAACCGAACTTGGCTACTTTTGCCTTCGGGGAACAGTGACACAGACACAAACCAAGTAGTACAAACGTTAAACGTCTTCATATTCAATAGCATCATTTAAGAAAAGATAAATTAGCAGCATCATAGTGGAGGAACGCTTTTGTACGAAATAAGTTTTTTTTTGCGATTTCCGAAGCGATAGATTTACATGTGTCAATTTAATATCAATCTATCGCGTAAGCACTAGAAGGTAAACTGCTATAGATTCAGTATAAACCATTTACTTAAGACTGATACTTCATAGACAGGTAGTGCTTCGTGATTTGCCGTGAAACTGTAACTTAAAGAATATGATCAGTGAAATACAGTGAAATTCTATCTTTTAATTGCCTTTTAATTGTGATTATTTAGTCCTAAGGTGTGTCCACTGTGACAAGTTCCATATTTAAAGAAAGCTTACACAATAACCTAGTACTCCATGAACACAAACTTGATTGTATATTTATAAAAATAAAGCTTAAATAATGAAAAATTAGTAAACACGAACTGTGCCGTTATATGCAGCCACTGTAGAAGTTCTGTACTTATCATATTTTATTGGCACTTTACACACCAGTAAATCTCCCTCAACTTCATTATATGAGGTAAAAAACAACATAATTATAACACTGGAGAATATACTTATTGGGGTTCGGTAATTCTAGTCAATAAAGTTCAAATTCAAAGGTATATATCGTATATTTATGGTACCAATAAAATATGCTAAGTACAAGTTACTGGTCGTGAACAGGTGCGTTCCTACACTGTGAGCATGGACCAGAAATACACGTTTCTGGTAAAGGTCCATATCAGAATCTAGCAGAAATCATACATTAAAATGTTTTGCAAAGGTTTTATTTCTGTTTTGAGACATACATGTGAAAAAAAATCAACATATGAAATTTCTATCTCAAGTAAGCGATGATGAAGCGAGATATTCACCTCATAATCTAAAAAGGGTAATAATAAATTGGAAAATGACGGGAACATATCTCTTTATTATTTGACAAAATTAGGAGTCTTTATAACTTTCTTTTCACCATCCTTGTATGTAGAAAATTCCCTCAGAACATATGTACAAAAACGATATGTTTATAGAAATTTTATAACGTCATAATTCTTTTACGCCAGATACTGTCCAAAATCGAACACAAGCATACACAAACGAAAAGACTGAATTGTTTTTGTCTAAGTTTGTCAAAGTCATTTACCAAAGTTCATCGAAAGATTTTTCAGTTTCTGCATAATCAATCATTAATACATTTGTACAATAGATAAAATGAATAGAGTTGAATTAATAACCTGTTTAATCATATTTCGTATCTTAATTTCATCCTTATTTGTAGAGATTCACAATGTAAATAGATATAGACATTTCGAAAGCGTTCTACATGTTTGTATCTCTTATGATTTTTGAGAATGCGAAAGGTTTTCCCAAACAACTCGCTTAGAAAGGATCTTTGAATGATAGCGATGGTACTTATTGTCAGTGAAATGTCATCAAATGCCAATTATTGCTACATAACATTTAAGAAAACTTCTTCTTTCCTTAAAATATATTACATTTACTGTTAAAATACTATTCTGAAATAAAATTTTGTTTTCTATATATTTGTTTATAAAGTTACCCTTTTGTCAATTCTGTTAGATGGGAACATTTGTGGACAGAAAAATGTTAGAAAACGCAAAATACAAACCATTTTGACTGAAATGCCTATTTTCAACGTAACTAGTACTTGTCATATTCAAAACAAAGAGCTTATTGCACATTTTCTATGATTACGGACTTCGCACTTAGACGGGATTGTGTCACTATAGCAAAATTTAAGTTCTACTCTCGTGAAATTAAAATACTTTGTGTGAATTTATTTGTTTTCATGTTTGAAAATACGTATTCATATGTATCCAGTGTGTCTGTTATGTGTTCAGATGTTACTTTTCTCAGACAGTGCATGCATTTTAGATATCATGAACATCAACGGCGGGTGCGGCTAGCCAAACAGGGGATGCTTACTCCTCCCGGGAACCTGGTCCCACCTCTAGCTCGCCAGGGGTCCGTCGATGCTAAGATTTGCTCTTTATTGTGAGTGCTGTCGAGATTATCGTCAGGATCTTCTTTAACTCTTTTTTAATCGCACCTGATATCGTATATATCACCCCTAAAGTGCGAAGTCCGAAGCAAGTCAATTTGAAAAATTGTCTAATAGAAGAGGCACAAATATCAAAACATTTGGCAATATATTTCATTGTGACGTCATTTTCTATTATATCGCCTTGATGTGTAGCCATGTTTTCTATAATGACATCACAATGAAAACTTAATATTTTTTTAAGTTTAGTGTCTGGTTTTTTAAATGGAAATAGGCCAATCCAAGTAAGTGACTGTCCTTCCAAACGTAACGTTATTGCAATTATCAGTATCGAAATATATGTTCTATAGTAAAAAAACAAAAAAACAACAACAATTCAAGTTGACTCAAACTTCCATTTATGTTAATTAATACAGACCTTATTCTCTTGTAAAAATATCGTTTAGAACTAAAAATAAACAATTCCAAAAATAGGTCAGCTTTGAACACATCCAAAAACTATATTTGCCTATAACTGTCCTAAAACCGTAGCTTTATTGAATGAAAAAATAAATAAAACTGATTATATCGAAAAGGCGGACAATTAGGAAGTTAATATGCCTTGCAGATAGGGTGAGGGGTTTAAATTCGAATGCATAAAAATATAAGTTTTTCTCCTGATGAACATGTAAAAACTCATGATACATGATTTTTACAGAGGTGAGGAAACCAGTCTCTTTAGTATCAGTTTGAAGACGTTTTATCATCTCGTAACTCTGTAGAATAGGTTGGTAGTTTTCCGTTTGCGTTGATATGATTCATTTCTATCTTTCCTTCTTCTGGGCATTGCTCATCCTTCATTTCTTGATATTCTGTGTTGCGACTGCTGACGTGAACGAGCAACGTAATGATAATCATGACTGTATAAAGTCCAGCGGCAAGAATGAAAGAAAACCCAGGAAAAATGTCTAAAGTATAACCGTAGAGGGAGGTAAACAGAACAGCTAGAAACTTTGCAATAGTTTCGCCGCTTCCGAGTAAAGAGAACATTTTACCTACTTCATCCTCGTGCACCATTTTACTGAGTAGTGATCGAACTGGAGAATTTATTATTCCCCCTACACTGCCTATGATAACCGCTAACCAGACCATCCAAGATTCATCACTCCATGCCATAACGGCGAATCTGACGCATGCGCATGCCAGACCTAGTATGCTTATTGTCGCATCACATAGCTTGAAAATGTTGGAGAGTATCGGAAGTAGAACAAGGAGAACTATACCCATAGCTGCGTTATCAACGGCTGAAAGATAACCAAACCAAGATGTCGGCCAACTAAGAGGAGACTTTTCGGTGTAGAGGAGTGTGACGTCTGTTAGGCCTGTTCTACAAGTTTGATGAAGTAGAAGCACAACGAATAGACCGAAGATACATCGCCGCATTTTGTTAGGTCGTTTCTTTGCTAACACCATTAGAGAGTCCGTCAAATGTTTACTTTTGCAGAATGTAGCACATGGAAATCTGACATCGTCGTCATTGATTTGAACGGACTCTCGTAATGTAACCAGTGTCAAAATCACTACTAGGGCACTCATGGCTGATACGCAAACATATGAATTCAGCACCGATGTTGAATCTATCAGAAAGCCTCCAGCTAATGAGCCTACGAACATTCCTAGAAACTGCATGGCTGCTAGGATGCCTAGCTTTTTAGTCCTTTTATCTACTGCGGTGATATCAACAACATAGCTGTTGACTGCCATGTTGATCATTGCCGTCTTTCCAAAACAACCATGGAGGAAGGAACCTACGAGAAAGAAAGTAACTGATCCTTCTGGAAACATGTTTGCACTCATGTAGAACAATACAGCGAATGTCGTACCGAAACTCGGCATGGCCATCGGTAATTTTCTTCCGTACTTGTCGCTCCACGCTCCACAGAACATTCCTAAGACCAGAGCTGGTGCATTCGTCAGTATTTTATGAAGGATAATATAAACAGTAGCTTCCCTCTGAACTTCATCTTGAAATTCTGTGTGTTTCTCGATATGCCTGCAGTTCGACATTTGATCCGGGTACATACTGAAGCAGACGATCTGTGGAACGTTTGGACGTAGAATGGCATCTAGAAGAGAATCTCCAATACTGTAGACAAGAAAGATGAGATCGACACTGCAGTCGTAAAAACAACCCAAGGAGTATGTCATGAATAATTGCGAAAAATAGGCTTTTGTGCTTGACAACCATTGTCGAAAAGGAGGTATCTCCATTTTCATGTTTTGGAAAACTTTTCGTATCCTCTGTTGTTCTTTATCCAATTCAGTCTATCTTCTTTGTTATGATTCACATATTACCCCGAACTGAAAAATTAAAAAAAAATCAAATAATTCAAACTTTTCTTTGTATATCTTCTTTGAATAAAGATAGAAAATAATAATCCAGGACACTTTGTATGTTTCTTTGAATCATTATGATAAATTGTGTTCGACTACTTTTCATTCATAAAAAATTAGAAGTGACACCTCTTATAACATGAAACGCTAGGGGATGTGGCGCCCAATATGTTGGAGAAACAGGTCAGGCCTTAAAATCTCGTTTTAGAAGTCATTCGTATCAGATAAGAAACTCACATCACAAAAAACAAAGAAATTTCCTTTATAATCACTTCGTTAAATACAATCATTCCATTTCGGATATAACTATTACACCGGTTCAGTCTTTTTCTAAACTTAAAAATCTTAGTAAAACGGAAATTAAAAAACGCCGACTACAAGCTGAACTTGCCTGGATCACAAAACTCCAAACTGCGTACCCCCTTGGTCTAAACGATCAAATTTATGGACAAGGAAATATTTCCTCGACGTCAACTAATATTAATGTATTTTCAATCCGCCCAAACACTAAACGGAAGCATAGGTCTCACGGAAGACGACGAAACCGAAAACTCAGAATAAGATCTAGATTACACCGTACCCTCAACGATCTTCTGATCATTGCTCGCAACGGCGGCAGACATGAACTGCTTCATGCTCTCTCATCAGTTCCAGCAGTTCAATTGAAATCTATCTTGGATGAAGCACTGGTTGCATTCTTAAGAAATACGGATTGATTCAGACTTAATATCATTGTTGCATTCGCACAGAATAAACTTTATCCAGTTGTTAAAAACATCCCACCTAAAAAACGATTCTTAAAAATTCCATTTATTAACAAAGGATTCGATCTTCTTAACATCTCTAATATTTTTCGGGATCATCGTGTACAAAGTGCTATTCCTCAATATTTTGAAAATTTAGAACCTCCTCTTATTTGTTACAAATATAAGAGACCTATTCGAAATTTCGTTTTTAACTACAACAAAGTTACATCAGATCCTAAAATACTTGAATCATGTCCTGCTTCTTGAGAATGTGCAACATCTGAATATCTATATAAACCAGCTGGTCATATTATTACAGGTGACTTTTCAATTATCCAAGACAGGCAGCTCCGTGGTCTTCTCAAAAAAGGACCTAAGTATAGAATCCCGTCCAAGATAGATTTTATTAAATGTCGCGAAGTACTAAAGGAAGCCTTAGATAACTATACCAAACGATGGTGTAAATCGGAAGGAGTCGAATCGCATTCTCTGAATGACTGGAAAAACCTCATTTTGGACATTACTGACATTCGAATAGACAACTTCCACAAAAATCCTCATCTTTTTGAAAATCCAAGTTCTAGATCTGAAAGATATTTTAAATCCAAATTACGTAATTTACATGAAAAATTTGTCTTCGCTCCTGCAGATAAAGCAGCCAACAACACCATAATCATATGAAAACTTTACTATATATCAACTTTAGTTTCGGAACTTTCGTCTACAAATACTTATATCAAAAGCAATGAAAGTATCCCTAACATTTTGAGCAAACATAGCAGTGAAATTTCTTCATTCAACATCCCTATTTCTAAATTGGATCTTCCTACAATATACTGCATACCAAAACTACACAAATCTCCTTACAAATTTAGATACATTGCTAATTCTAGCAACTGCTCAACTACAAGTTTGTCTAGACATCTGACGTCAGCCCTCACGGCGGTAAAGGAACACGTTGCAAAATATTGTGAAACTGTTCTTAACAGGAATGATGTAAATTTATTTTGGTCTATAAAAAATTCCGGGGATGTAATTGACAAGATAAAATCTAGAAATTTTCAAGCCAATACGATTGCTTCATACGATTTTTCAAATATGTACACCACGCTTCCTCACGACAAGATCAATGATCAATTGTCCAAACTCATTAAATGGTGCTATAATCGAGAGGGGAAACTTTATATTTGTACATCTGAATCAAAGGGTTTCTTTTCCGCTACAGAATACAAATCATACAAATCATGGACATGTAGCGACCTGTGTAGTGCCTTGTCCTTCCTCTTGGACAACATTTATGTAAGATTTGGTGAGAATCTCTACAAGCAGGTTGTAGGGATTCCTATGGGTACAAATTGTGCGCCTCTTGTTGCAGATTTATTTTTATACACATATGAAAAGGAATTTATTCAAAATCTTCAAAAGCAAAGAAAACATGATGATGTGAAATGCTTCATTAGTACTTCTAGGTACCTTGATGATATTCTTACTATCGATAATCCTGTTTTTGAAAAGTATAAAGATGTTATTTATCCACAAGAATTGACTCTAAACAAGGCAAACTTTACAGACACTGAAACACCATTTTTGGACCTAAATATCAAAATTGTAAATGGAGAAATTCATACAAGTGTATATGACAAACGAGATGATTTTGGATTCAACATAGTAAATTTCCCCTGGCTTGACGGTGATGTCCCTAGATTACCGTCATACGGTATCTATATTTCACAGCTCATCCGGTATGCTAGAGCATGTACTGATGTTTTGGATTTTCATAATAGAAATCTGCAAATTACAAAGAAACTTTTAGGTCAAGGTTTTCGCTTTCACAAACTAGTAAAGACTTTCTGGAAATTTTACAAAAATTATGATCAACTTCTTTTGAAATTCGGACCCATAAAAGCAACGGAGTATATTACTTTAGGTATTTCACAACCTGCATTTTATGGTGAAATAATTAACAAAATAAGAATGATCAAAGGTAGACAGCATATGTATCGAAAATGCGTCAGAGTCATCAAACGCCTTTTATACCGTGGATATGATCCAAATGTCACCAGACGGACACTAAGCTTGGTACTTGACCAATATACAGTCTTGTACGAGCGCATTCTTAAGACTTGCACTCTGACTGACTGTGACGACGGGACTCCATGACGGGCCCTGTCCAAACCTCTTTAGAGAAGACAGGGCCCCGACCACCTGTCCTCTCTGAATGTCAGTCGGACTCCTCGGGTGATTACATACATGAGCTCGCTACAGCCGGCAGAGCACGGGCTGTATTACGCATGCCCTCTTTTTATATCCATTTACATATTCATCTGTGTCTCTGGGGCCTCTGCGTTTCGCGGTCTTGTTTGTGTGACGTCATCTTACAGTGAGGAGGTTGTTTTACACCACATTTGTACGTTCTTCGAGACCTCTAGGTAACTGGAGAAGTGAGAGGGTTGTGCGCACGTAATCCAGGATAACCACACCGTCTGCTATTTACTTGGCAGATGGCCGTCCTAAGTCGGCACCGGTTGCCCATTGGTCTCGTTGGTTTATGTGTAGTCTTTTATGTTTCTATGTTGTGAGTTGGTGTTCCTTGTCCCTTTTGCGTCTCTTTCTGTGGGTATCTGTTCTGTGTTTTTTGCATGGGTGTTTTGGGATTTTGCTGTGGGTGCTGCAACCTAGTGTGGTTGGAGATCCCCTCCTTTCTCTTACTAGAATTTGTCCAAAAAGAGGGAGCGTTTCTAAAGTACCTTCAAATCTATTTCCAATCACGATTTAATATTAAAAACAAATACACATGGATAGGTCTTATGCATGTTTTAAAGCAATAAGCTCGATACTGATAATTTTTGGTATATGTATTATCAAGTTTTATATATGTATATTTCGTGTGATGACCCCGCCCATAAGCTAACTATGACGACATATGGAGACAGTGTCCAGTCAATATTGATTACTACTTAATGGAAATACGTGGGACATTGCATTGACCGACAGAAATACAATTTCCGTCCATTAGTATGCTCATCGTAGCATGAGTTTAATAATTCATTACGGTCGGGTCTTTGTTATCCAATTATCGAGATTTTAATGTCATTGTATCAAAAATACTCATATCATATGATGAAGAAAAAGAAAAAATGGATTTGTGGTTGCTGCCCTGTCTATTGACCAACACTTAAAAAAGTATCCATTTTGATTAATTTTATTTCAATATTGTCAAAATGTTTAGTTTAGTTGATAAAATTTTATACAGATCTTTTAGATTCATCATCATTTCCAACTTGATTTGACTACCTCCAACGTTCATTTCAGCGCATAAGTGAATGAAGTGAAATCATCTACTGTCCATTTCTCATTTTGAGTTTGCTGTCATAAACCAAAATTCTCTCTCTCTCTCTCTCTCTCTCTCTCTCTCTCTCTCTCTCTCTCTCTCTCCATGCTCAATACAAGATAAATGTTACTGGATATAGACATTTCACTTTTATGTGGTATTTCGTCTAGCATTGAGTACAATTAATTCAAATATTTTAGAAATGATAAAAATTCCAGTTTTCATTTTCATGAATTTACTCCTTATATCTTATAAGAGTCGATCGATCATACATTTTTTCTTTTTTCTATTTATTCCTCCCACACTCAAATGAAATGATCAAATGTAAAGGCCATTTTCATTATATTTAATCTATCAGCAATTCGAGATGTATGTAAATATACAGAAAAAACAAACCCAATAAAAATAAAATGTCTACTCCCTTTATCCCTTTTCATCTGTTTGATTACTACAAGATGTAACTTGTCATGTCAAAAAGGGTATAGCGAATGCGTGATAATAAAGTCAAATAGAAAATCTTGGTAATTAAAATCAGGATATTTGGATTTTTAGTGCCAAGTTTAGCGAGGGAAGTAAAAAATTAAGCTACTAGATTATTGCAAACTGCAATTTCCGGGGATAAACAGTGTCAGGAAACGGTATTGGCAATTCGATATTCCGTCCACCTCTGATAATTAAATCTCACTCATGACACCGACATCAGATCAAATACTGTGAGCGCAAAAGCGACCAAAAGTGTCATTTTGCTTGAACTTTCGAATTCAGCAAATTTTCAATATGGGGTCCAAGTAAAATTTAATGATACCTTTTGGATATGATAACGGGATGGACGAATCTATGACACTTTTCGATTGTCTGGTCTTAAAAGAATATGTTAAAACGGGATATTATCATTTTATGGGAAAATCCCCTATGACCACTTTAATGCTATCCCTCCAATGCTATTTTGAACATAGATTTTATTTGGATATGCCACTGAGTCGACCCTACAGGAAATTCGGAGCCGCACACTCTCTGTAAAGTAAATGTACAAATTTAAATTCGAAAAATAAAAGAGGGCGCTTCTGAAATGATTTTTGCTGGCTCCGCTGTAAGCACCACTGATGAGAATTTAATATTCGAAACACGTGTCTGGTGCAGAATAATTGGTTTGAAATTTTCTTCATGAAGGTATAGAGTTGGAACACTTCCATATTATCTACATCGAAGTAAATGCTAAACAATAGTATCATGGAGACAAACCTTCAGAACTCTCGGTACCAAACCACCCTTATTCTTTTTAATATGTTTTATTTATGTATGTGTTTATTTATGTTTTATACATTATTATTGTTATTTATTTATTTATTCGATTTTTTCTATTTTTCCACTTCTGTTTTTTCTCAATTTAGATTTACACGAATCTACAGGAAATTTGGAGCAGCACACTCTCTGTAAAGAAAATGTACAAATTTGAATTCAAAAAATAAAATCAGACGGCGCTACTAAAATGAATTTTGGCGGCTCCTGTAAATCACTTTGTCAGCAAGCATCACCGATGAGGATTTATTATTGGAAACACGTGTCTTGTTCATAGAACTTGGTTTGAAAATTTAAATTTCTTCAAGAAGGTATAGAGTTGGAACACTTCCATATAATTATTATAAACACTTATTTTTTGTTGCAGTGTGGAGCAGTGAAACTCATTCTCCGTGACTCGATGTTTTGAAGTGTTTTAGTAACTTCTTTCCAGCTCTGTTGCCCGAAAGAAGCTTTGTTTTGGCCCTTTATCAATTTGACCTCATGTCTTTGCTATTTCGAAAACTTGTCATTTTATCCGAAAATATCATCGAAATTAAAGAAGGTTAACATCTTAGCATCATCCCTCTAATGTTATCTTGAACATATATTTTATTTTGATATCCTACTGAATCAACCCTACAGAAAATTTTGAGCCGCGCACTCTCTGTTAAGTAAATGCACAAATTTAAATTCAAAAAATAAAATCAGAGGGCGCTACAAAAGTGAATGTTGGCGGCTCCTGTAAATCTCTTTGGTAGCAAGCATCACTGATGATGATTTAATATTCGAATCACAAGTTTAGTGCATAAAAATTAGTTTGAAATTTTCTTCAAGATGGTATAGAGTTGGAACACTTCCGTAGTATTGCGTACTTGTCGTTTCTAAGCTATTTGGACGACCGATTGAAGACGTTTAACAATCCTAATCAAATGCTAAAGTAATTGTTCCTTTCATTATTTTAACGTTTGCAAAGCTTTTATATATATTTTAGTTTATACCATTTAATTCTATTGGTGTCAAGATGCAATGTACTCAGGTTCACTTATAGGTCATAAAGTGTAAAACAAAATGACTTCATACATATACGCTATTCTAAGATTTTGTTGTCTATTGACATGATAAAATTCATACGTCTTTTAAAGGAACACAACTTAAATAAAACAAAACGTCATATAAAGTACAAATGATATATACTACCTTTTTGTCGACACAACATTAAAAAATAAATCATATAGACCAATGTATTAAAAATAGCAATCCAAGGAATGCTTGTGTCGCCTGCGAAGCGGTTTCATTATTATTCTAGAAAGTGGATCAAATTATTGGTATCAGTAGAAAAGTCTTGTCAAATGAAATTCATTTGAAATATCAGACCTCTTAATTACAAATTAAAAGTTATGGTCATTCTCAAATTTTCAGAACAGAGTGTCAATCATCTAGGTCAAGGTCACTACGTAAAAATTGGTACCAAAAAGGTCTCATCATAAGAAATATTAAAGACCTATCACCTACCAATTAAAAGATATATACAACCTTAGAAAAGAAGGTCAAATAGCTAGGTCAAGGTCAAAAGGTAAAAAATTACAGTATGTGTAGAATGACATTGTTACAAGGAAAATACATGTGAAACATCAAAGCCCTATTACCTAACAATCAAGAGATATAGCTAATATTACTTTTCTTGAAAAGTAGATCAAATATCTAGATCAAGGTCAAAAGGTCAAATATTATGGTCTGTGTAGAAAGGTCTTGTCACAAGGAATACACATGTGAAATACCAAAGCCCTTTCACTTACCAATCAAAAGATATATCCATTCTTAATTTTTTGAAAAGTAGGTCAAATATAAAAGTCAAGGTCAATAGGTCAGAAATCATGGTATGTGTAGGAAGGTCTTGCCACAAAATATACACATGTGGAATATCAAAGCCCTATCACTTACCAATCAAAAGATATAGTGAATCTTATCTTTTTTCAAAAGTAGGTCAAATATCGAGGTCAAGGTCACAAAGTCAACAATTATGGTATGTGTTGAAAGGTCTTGCCACAAGGATTGCACATGTGAAATATTAAAGTCCTAACACTTACCAATCAAAAGATATATCCATTTGTAATTTTTTTGAAAAGTAGGTCAAATATGTAGGTCAAGGTCAATAGGTCAAAAATTATGGTATGTGTAGGAAGGTCTTGTCACAAGAAATACACATGTGAAATATCAAAGCCCTATCACTTAACAATCAAAAGTTATGGGCTGTGACACCCAAAGTGTGACAGACAGACAGACGGACGGACAGACGGACAGACGGACAACGGACAAAGTGATCCCTAAGTGTTGCTATGCTTCGCAGGCGACGCAAAAACCGTCTTTTTAAACAGGATCCATAACAACATAATCTACGATAGAGCATTTCCTAAGATGAACCGGTATTGATTTTTTTCAAGGGGGATAATGGGAAGGGGGATGGTCCAGCCCGACGGGAATTGGGGGAGTCTTGCCTATTATTTTGAAAAATATATACGCAAAATTCGAGGAAAATAAGGATTTGGGCAATTTTCGAGAAGGGGTAACCGTTTACCTCCGCCCCACCTTACCTTCCGCAATTGTCTAGGATTTGAATAAAAACACAAACACTCGTTTACACAAATATATACAAGTAAGACTAAGTAAAATCCATCCTTGCTCCTCTGGCGTTCATTGCAAATCGCAAAGAACGCCAGTGGAGCAAGGGTGGATCTCGCTTAGTCTTATTGTATACTTTGTCGTTTTTACACTTGATAAAGACCAAGGGACCGAAAATTTGTGTAAACGAGTTTTTGTGTTTTTATTTGTATCATCCCTCCCCTCTGGAAGAAATATTTCCATCTAGTAACGTCTATGATTTGATTTATACAAGTCGCCGCACAATTAGATGTATCTATAATCAAAGGTACATAACTGTCGGATGTATGGTAAAATCTAATTACCAGACAATTTGTCTTTGATGTTTGAGTGAAAACAACCATAATGAACAAGGTCAAAGATGTATATATCAAGTTCCTACTTCCGCTTTGTCACATTTTATAAGAATCAATAAATTGATACGCTGATATCGTAAACAAGCGACGATTTAACCGTAAAAGAACACAACAAGGCATGATTGGCCCATTGTTTCTAGAGGTTTTTTTTTCTTTTCGACTTGGCACTGTGTGAATCTAAAGTCAACCTCTATTTTCTCCTTTCCATTGACATCGGAAGTAAAATAAGGATGTGTTGTTTATTGGTATTATTACATATGCACGATAAGTGCAGCACTACATTCTTACTAATACAAGGTATACTTATGACCATCGCTCATTTCTAGTTTTTCCAGGTAAAGCAACAGAACTAGCCGAGGAAGAATGCGATTGTTGTAGGATGGACCGGTATAAAGACGGCTTCGTAGAACTTCTCATAAGAAAATACATTGGTATGATATTATTTTCAGTTTATTGAGAACCGACATGATGAAAGAAGTTGACATAAGAAACAGCAAAGACAAATGGACTTGTAATTAGATTTCGACATACATCCGACAGTTATGAACCGTTGATTATGAATACATTTAAATGTGCGGCGACTTGTGTGAATGAAACCATTGACAACCTGGGATCTATAGGTAAATGCGTATATTGTTCAAAACTATAGACAAGTTACCCTTTTTCCCGACAGGTATGAACCCCCTGGCAAAATTCAAGATTGGTCTACCGTAGAACAATCCTGTCGTAGATTATTTTGTCATGAATCCTTTGTAACAAGACGTTTTTAAGATTTATTTATTTGTCTGATCCAAAATCACCATAATTTGTCGATTGAAGTTTATATGGCATTTTGTTTTATCTATTAAAATTTTAAGATGTTATGATAATTTCTTAAAATATCGACCACTTATAGTGCATTGAAATATTCTATCCGTGCAAGTCGATGACGGAAGATTACACAATACCACAAGTGATGGTATTAAGGAGGACTGAAATGAAAACTATGAAACCCGAAACGAGCATGTCTGATCCATGCTGCAAATTTATCTGTTCTTAAATGATGCTATTGAATTTGAAGACGTTTAACATTCAATGCGAAATAGACGACTATGTGGAACTTTGAAAAAGATCATTATGGAATTTCTACTTTTCAATGATAAATATTTTAACATCATATAGTGAGATTTTGTAAAAGCTTAAAAGACATTCAAAAACAGTATTACAAAGCTTTTCAAATATGTTTTGAACATACATTATCCTTTGTTCATTTTTTCCGAAGTGTATCGTGTAACAAGTTTCAAAGATACCGTATTGAATTTGGATGATTTTATATGTTCGCTTCAAAAAATTGACTTTGCAATATTCTTGTTCATGTTTTACTCAGCCTCTTCTCTCTTTTGTAAGATATATCATGCGATGACAGTTATGGACAATGATCACATCTCAATACACAGTACAAAGTCTATAAATCAGAAAATCATAAACCGAAGGCATACAAAATCAGGACAAAGCAGGAACCAACGCAAACAAACAAAAGCCTCAACCATATGAAAAGAAGCGAAGTCCCAATATGAGAGTGAGACCAGGTGCCCAGGAAGAGTCAGCATCTCCCATTTGCATGCAACACCCATCGCTTCGATTCGGCAGAAATATCACATCCGGCTACCTCCATTTCGGAAGATAGAAATATCTTCTTTGGTTGGATGGTCCAAATGTATAAAGTTGATTACGTATGAAGTTATGACTATAGCTTACATTGGTATTATTGGATTGTAAGTGTTACAATTCAGTTTCCTATAGCATTTATTTCTTTTCATTTAATTCTTTTCAACCACTCAGGAATTTTCGTAACACTCATCATCAAATAAAAACTTAATTTTGTTTTCAATTTAGATTATAATGTAAACGTAAAATTTTTCGCGTGGGGGTAATTTTTCTTTTTTTCGCGAATAGAGAGATCTCGCTAAAATTTCCCCTACGCGAAAATATCTCCGTTGCACTCTTACAATGGGAGTGAAACTTTTATCGCGAATATTTCCCCCATACAAAAAGTCTTGATGTAAATATCGTGAAATTTCCCCCCGGCGAAAATAACCACGTTTACAGAATTGTAATATCATAGCTTTGTAATATCATTTCGATTTTACATACTAGATATAAATTCAGAAACAAAACATTAAGATTTTTAGTATGTAATAAAGAAAATCAAAAATTACGAAAATTCCTAGAATTTTTCGTAAATATATCATTGTGAAACAGGCTGAGGAAGATAATTATCATTAACGTGACGTCATGAACGAAATGGTACGGGTACATCCACATATAAAAAGTCACAGAAAGAAGAATTCTATTAATAGCACAAAACTTTTAAGAAATAGGATCAAAGACAGAAAAGAAATGAGCGATTTCTGAGACAAGAAAAGAGATGGTTGAATATCTAAAAAATCGTGTCGTTATAAAACATAGTTTAATATCAACGAATAAATCAATTTCTGAAATAGAACCCAAAAACGCTTGTATTTATCAAGTAATGCCATCTTATTGCTGAAAAAGTGATTTTCCTCTTTATATGGTTTTCAGTTTCACAATAACATATATGAAATTTGATGACAACCTACCTTCGCGTCTTCAAACAATGAATGTAAAATCACCATTAAACATTGTATATATTTCTTTAAGTACCCCTTACTGTATCGTCTTCCTTAAGATAGGAGGAAAATAGTATCCAGGGGAACCATTAACACTTAAAGTAAGAACAAGTGCATCACGCGGAAATATAAAAGAACCTTACGTCGTTTCATATAGGCGGAAGTTCAAGGATCTTTTTTTTTCTGATGATAAAAATTGTCATAAATATTGAAATCTGATATAAGTGCTGACTGAAATGAAAAGTAAAAATCGTTTATTCGTGATAATAATTCCACACATTTTTGTTTCAAGGCAAAACTAAATCAAAGCTCTGAAGGAACTGATGGCGAGTTTCGTTTCTTCATTTTAGAATGATATCAATATATTTTATGGGATTTTGAAATATTGAATTATTAGTAGATAGAACAAATCCATTTTCCAATGTTCGGGATTCAAACATTTATGAACCTATGTCAGCATGACTGCTATAGTCGGTGGCGGATTCAAGGGGAGCGTAGCCCCGCCCCCCCCCCCCCTCCCCCCAAATTTTTCTTTTCCAATCATGAGTAAAACAATCATTTTAAATCAAGAAAGAGTGAATATTAGTGAATATTAACTACCAGGTAGTAAATATAATTGTTAAATGCATCAATTTCCATTCCTTAATTAATTTCAGTCACGAAAATGGGTCCTTAAAAACTGAAATTCAAGAACTTCCATAAGGCTTCGATCCCCATCCCCTAACAGGGCACTGCCCTGGACACACTTGGGACCTAAGCGGTCCCCAGGCTCCTTGCCAATACTTCACACACCCCCCCCCCACCAAAAAAAAAAACTGGATCCGCCACTGATAGTACAGACGTTTCTAGTATTTTTCTTCGTGTATATATCTGCATATCTGTTCCATTTGAAACTGTTCTAAAATCTTGTATCTTGTAGGCCTATGTCATTCAGATTTTTTTAAATCGGTCCCGATTTCAAGTCTACTGGTTACAGCGCAACGGAGAAGTCTTAAATGCATATTTCTTGTCTGAGAATCAACGATTTCCCGGGTACCGTCGATTCTCTGACAAGAAATATGCATGAATGCTCTATGATAAATATATAACAGAGAAAGAAAAAACCAAAATAAAGCGAATACACAAACACGATCGGCATTTCTACTTTAATTTTCATCTTCATGGACATGGTCATGGATCACGCCGATCGTTTTTCAGCTTTACGAAATGATATTATTTCACTTAATTTGGAAAAAAAACGCATATACAAGGCATCCCTACACTGCATCATATTCCCCTTTTTTGATTAAGTATCTATATTGCACGAAATTATAGAAAAACCAAACGTTCTGCGTTCCCTAGCCCACTGAGAACAATTTAAGTTTTCATGCAGACGTCTTGGTAAGCACCTACAGGATCATGTCACGTGGTACAGTATAGCCGATAAACATATAAGCAATCTCTACACACGTGCACACGAGACAGCATCCTACTGCATCCTAAAGTATCCTTTTTTAAATAAGCTCTACCTTTTTAAAACATTATGAAACAACTGTTAAAACGCGGAATACAATGATAATTGGGAATATACATTGCCTTTATCAATATGGTGAATAATGAGGTCAAGGGTCATGGGGCCACACGATCGGAGTTAAAAATGAAAACTGTGTGAATATATTTTTGGGGCCTGGGAATATCACGCTTTTCGGGTCACGTGATGCAAATCTTAGGTCACGTAATACCTGCGATTGCTATAGCCGAGCTCGCTTCGCGAGACTCGCCTAAAAATCAAAACACTGATAATATCTCGTTGTCCACAATGTTTAAGGCAGAGCATCCCTCTCAGATGTTCATTTTCTTAACTAACAAATTTGACAATATTTTCATTTCCATATATATATATTTAAAACTTATGTTAAACCTGAATACAATCAAAATATAATTCGTGGTCTCATGATTATACTGAGAACTTAGCCGTTTCAACTTTAACATTACACCCTATGAGAAAAGTAAGAAAATCCCTTTTTAGAGGTGATAAATGTTACTGTAAATGTTTCGTTTCTTTATGGTTTATGTTAGTTTGATAACCCGAACAAAAATTCAGAGGAGAAAAAATAGGGTACCCAGGCCAAAAAAAATTACCAGCAATTCTGACCCGAGGGATACTCTACCTGAAATTTAGAACCATAGAAATACATGAATCGGTTTTGACTTTTTTCTGCATTATTATATTATACAGTGATGGGTGCTGGTAATAAACAGCATATGCTTACTCTTCTTCGGCAGCTGACTTGAATTGTTTAAGCTCTGTCACCTATGGGCTACCTATTGTTGAAATATTGTATAGCCGAGTGATCATACATGCGTGTTCCAGTCAGTCATACTTGTGGTGAAGGTTTTTGTTTGTTTGCTTTGGTTCCTGTTTCATCCTGATTTTGTATGCCTTCGGTTTATGATTTTTTAAATTATCGATATTTTGCTGTATGTTGGGGTATGGTCATTATCCTAATTGTCATTTGTGTTGCATGGAATCAGGGGACGCTGCCTCTCCCCGGGCATATGGTCTCATTCGGAATGTTATTCATTCCGAGGTTCGCAACCGCTCCAATGGAAATTCTAATGACTTTGCCTTTCCTTCATGACTTTGAGACTGACTAACTGATAAGTACTTCTTTGATATTTATCAAAGTCGTAGAATTTAGAAAGGTTACTGTATATTACTGTGCCAGTTGTACCTCTCATCTTTTCTTGATTTCTAGATTTCGAACAGAAAAAACTTTGAGTTGGGTCTACCTGTATTCCGAAACGCGATTGGTGAAATTTGGTATGACAAGAAAATCGGATGAATGGTGCAAAGCTGAATACCTCCTACAGTAATAATAACAATTTAGAATGACACGGCATGTTTTCAATGAAGGGAAGATTAATCGTTTTTACATTCATTTAAGGAATCGAAGTATCAACATCAAAAAAGTGAGGGAAAACTGCATTCTGCGCGTACATTGATAACATATCAATTCATGTTGTCGCGTTTCAACATTTATTTTCAGCTTTGAAAACTGAAATTGACCATTTTCATATTACCGTAAGACTTGCATTTAAGACACTCCTAGACCCGACATCACAACGTTTGACGTTATTTTATATTGTGACGTCATAGATCTGTTTCGAAGTCTAAGTCAAAAGTTACGTCAATTGTTGTCATGTCGGGTCTTGTCCTGTATTAAATTCAAGGCTACTGTTGTAATGTTAAAATCGTCTTTTTTGTTGATAGCGTCTTTGCTTATGACGTTGCAAAGCGCGTACTTCCGGTTTCGGTGGATGCAGGTATCAACCAAATTTCTCAACCAATTAGAATATTCGTTTCTCAGAATACCAATGGAAATTGATTGATACTATATTAGAGCAAAGCATTTTTCTCGAACCAGCGTTGAAAAAAATAAATTACCTGTATAAAAATAGATAAAACACTGTAACTGTTAACATTCTTTAGAGGTATATGTGATACCAAATCTACAGTACTGCAACAGAAATATGTGTAGAATGAAGCATTATAACTGTACAATTTCGAATGTTTTGGTCTCTTTAAGTTGTACCACAAGCCAAAATGATTCAGAAAAGCAAAAGCCCACATATAGGTTGCACTCTTTCTTTCAGTACAACTGTATTACCCATATGAAAGTATCGTTAGTATACATCCGATTAGAAATGATTCCTTTGTAGCAACCTTAGCCACTCAATGTGACGGATTGGCATTGTTCTGATCGTATTTCGAACAAAAGTTCTCTGTCACTTACTTACATCATTAATAATGTAACAATGCGAACGTTCACTGTTACCTAATGATTCGCATTGGTCATCATCACTGTATCCCTCTATTGATACCAATTAATGTATGACATTTCCACTCATTATCCGATTTCCTCTTCTTTTAAACCAATCGCTATGTCACGCAAAGAAGAGAAACCTGGGGAGTAGGTATTAAACTTATGTAAGAAATCCCCATATCATGATAAATAATTTCTCTCTTCTATCGCATTCAGAATTGTTCATATGCATTGTAGAGTAAGAAAACAGCTACCAACTTATTTGATATGCACAGTACTACACATCATACACCTCATACTTATTCAGTAACTGAAAGGAAAATATATAGTTGAAAAGAAATCTTTTACCTGAAGTTTCTGGTATGTTTTTGGAATGCTTTTTTTCTTGTAGCAAATCATAAAGGTTGAAATAAATCGATTTACTCTTTGTAATGTTTTAATTTTTCCAACGGGACGGAAATGAAATATTGAAAAGTGTGGCATTTTTGCACAATCTTCACGCTCAAAATATATTACAAAACACCTATTAGTCAATCATTGGAACCTTTGAAATATTAATCAATTGCTTTTACTCAGTTATAAGTGTATATAGAACAGAAGAAAACAAATTGTCCATGCTCACAGTGAGAAAGTGAAACATGATTAAGGCCATAGGAATGAATCGTTTGTTGAAACGTTGTCAACAGGGATTGGTACCTTAAAGAAAATGTCACGGAAAGAAAACACGAGCAAAATACATTTTTCCAATCAAAAATACTAAGAAATTTATCTTTAAGTTAAACTACATTTCAGAAAATGAGTTTGAATGCCATGAAATGCCTATACCATCAACATTACCAAAAATCTAAAGAGGAGGAATACATGTACATGTAAATAATACAATTATCTGAAATACGGACTGAAAGCAGTATCATCTCTCTAATAAACATTGAATAAGTACCTATCAGTAATTCAGTCTCAGAGTCGAGAAGGCAAGGCAAATTATTAGAATTTCCGTAGGAACGGTAGCAAACCTCGGAATTATTAACATTCCGAAGTGATAGTAGGTGCTCGGGGAGAGTCAGCGTCTCCTGATTGCATGCAAAATCCGTCGCAACAGCTCCGAGGAAACATGTCAAATTCGGAGATTGTCTCGATGTACATATTGATGTACACATCAGGTAAGTATTTCTTGTCAGCCATTCAATCACAATCCAGGATGTCACTGATAATTCTAAAAAGGGGGATCTGCTATGCTTTTATTATTAACCCCCTAGCGATCAAAAAACTTCCTCAAAGATGATTTCAGCGTTGTGCAATATAACCCTGAACAACTAGCTTACATGCAAGCCGTCTGACTCTAACGATGAAATCTCCATATTTTGAACAGAAGAAGTAAATCGTCTAAGCATATACATGTATCATGACATTTTTCATTCTTAGAAACATTGCCATGGAAGTACGAATAAAATTTACTCATGGAAATAAAACAATTTGATATCGTATTTCTCTTCTTTTGCCATCCTTGAATCACCAAAGACGCTTAGGTAGTAGTGTTGTGACCCTTCTTTTATTTCCTTTTAATAAGGCATGTGTTGCATTGTAAAATTCACACATCAAAATGACTAAGGTCTTGTGCAGTAACAAAAAGGAGCAGTCCTAAAACGGCGTACTCGTATTCAAATTCTGAAGGTGTGGATACTATACATGCATGTAATGAGAAACATACATGATTGAATCCATATGTCATATGAATATGGGAACCTATATCAAAACTGGGTACCGTCAACTTTAATCCATGTCTGGACTGCCTGAATAGTGTTTTGAATATTTTTCTCTGACATGGTCGTCATAACACTTTCTATATAGACATAACCTCAGACAGCGCATGTATTTCATATATTGTTTTCATTTTCGTGCATAAACATCGACGGCGGGTGCGGCTAGCCAACAGAGGATACTTACTCCTTCCGGGCACCTGGTACCACCTCTAGCTTGCTAGGGGTCCGTCGATGCTCATTTGTTGCTCTATTGTGAGTGCTGTTGAGATGATCGTCAGGATCATCGTTAACTCATAAGTAAACTCAAAGGTTGAATAACTTAAAATATATCCAACATGGAATCGATGCAGTGAAAACAGAGAAACTCATAAGATTATAAAATATAAAGAAAACAATGTGTACAATTACATTTGAATAAAACTGTGAGACACAAAAACCATCCAACCACATAGTACGAAGAACAAATAATACAAACCACAACAAAATGACATATTAACATTTTACTGAGACGTAGGATGAGGAAGACCAATTTAATACTAGCCAGACCTCCACATAAAGGCCAAACGACCAATGGACCAGAATTAATCGGTACTTCACATAGATCAAAGACATGTCATTTCATCCGACCCGCTGCATGAATTAAAATGAAATGACACAACATCTGAATTGATATTTGTTAATTTCAATATATTGTATGTCTTATCTATGCTTGATCTGTCTTTGTCATCTCATTGATGCATGTACCTTTTATTTCTACTCAATTTTTTTTTTCAAAATATCATCCAAGATTTAATCGGTATTGTTATCAACGATAATTATTGTCAATATTTTATTGAATATCATACCCATAATTTCTAAGGATCAAACAATCAAATTCATTCATGTTTTGAAGGGCGACATATGATATTGCCATTCAAAAGCTATGAATATTGTGATAGTATCTTTGAAATGAAATAGCCAGTGGTGCGATGTTCATTTCCTTGATAATAGACTCCATGACAGACACGATGGAACAAAATATAATAATATGATATATTATATGATAAACATAATATGATAAACATGTACAACACCTTACAATGTTATGCAATTTTTATAGCAATAACCTCTTTACTTAATTGAAGAGATGAGCGCTCAACGTCATTTATTCAGCAAAAAGTTCAGATGTAAGGTATTTTTTTCTTATTAGCACTAGAAATACAGATGAAGGGATCACATAGTAGCATTTCTTTCACAGTTTCCGACTAGTTATTTCTTACAGAAAAACAAAATGAATGAAAGAAAATGCTTTAGATTGAGGATTAAAATTATTATCACCTCTCCAAGTAAAATGTTTGAGTGTAATAATGAGTTTTATTAGTTTTGTGTACTACATGTCCTATGTAAAAGATGTTAATCTACAGTTTATCGTATGGAATATTACTTGAATAAACAATACAAATATACACAAGAAATCAGGACAGTGAGGTATACAATTACCAAGGTATAAAAATACCCAGGGTATGGATATTACAGATAGATCACTTGGAAATATTGAAATATTCTCCTATTGTAAGAATTAAGGTCATTTCTTAGAGTATTCAGTTTTAGGATAGTTCTCTCTGTAATATAGCAGAGAATTTAAAAGGATTATTATGGAGATGTGGAGTAACAATTCATATTGGTTTAAGCTGTCTGTTTTGCTAATAAGATTATGAAATACCGATAATACCAAAAATATTTTAACTATAATTCCAACAAATAGAGGAAAATATAACTGAACTCTTAATGCCAATGACACAATACGACATCATTGCAAGAAGTAAATACATTATTGGGCTTAAGCATAATGAGCAATGCCTATTCAATTCGAAGGAGTTAATTAACTAGATTCCTGAAGAGTATATATGATATGAATTTGCGCGTTGATATTTACAATCCGTCTTTTACATTATTATACATAGTAACCATCCATATCGGATAGTAAAATGTGTCGTAAATTCCGACAGAAGTGTAAAGGATGCATATTTTGACGCGGGTTTCTGAAGAATTTGATTACTTCGTTGTGCACAAGTCATCAAGGATAACCACAACGTTTGCTACTGACGTGGCAGATGGCCGTCCTAAGTCGGCACCGATCACCCATTGGTCTCGTTGGTTTATGTGTGGTCATTTATGTATGATGTTTCTATGTGATTTGGCGTTCATTGTACCATTTCCGTCTCATTCTGTGCGTGTCTGCCTGGTGTTTGTGCAGTTGGTGTTTTTCTGTTGGTGCTTCAACCGAGTGCTGTTGGAGATCCCCTCCTTTCCTTTATGATAAGTTTACGTCATATACCGTACTAAACAGGAAGTTCTCTTTTTAATGAAAAGAGCCTATGCAGACATGACATTCAACGCTGTCAAAATTATTATATATGAAAAATACGAGGGCTGATTGATATGTTGTGAGCCTCGTATTGAACGATTTGAATTTTATCATACATTTTGCATTATTTTTCTACATAATCCCCTTCAGTATCTATACAATTTTGCCAACAGTGTTTAAGGGCATCAATATCACTTTGAAGAACTCCTTGTCTTGACTGAAAGCCATCCACTGCAAGTATGACGACATCATCGGTTGAAAAGCGGGTGCCAGAAATAGCTGCTTTCAGTTTTGGGAATAGATGAAAGTCAGATGGAGCAATATCAGGTGAATAAGAGGGATTCTCAGTCACATCAAAGAGTTAAAAAAGATCCTGACGATAATCTAAACAGTACTCACAATAGAGCACCATGTTGAGCATCGACAGACCCATAGCAAGCTAGAGGTGGGATCAGGTGCCCGGGAGGAGTAAGCATCCCCTGTTGGCTAGCTGCACCCGCCGTCGATGTTAATGTACGAAAATGAACACAGTATATAAAATGCATGCACTGTCTGAGGTTATGTCTATATAGAAAGTGCTATGGCGACTAAAATCACAATCATGAATGGGTACCATGGCAGTGACAGACTTGAAAAGAGGAGCATTGTCCTGATGGAACAAAACACCTTTTACTAGTAAGCTTTCCGCTGCGCTTAAGTCTCATATTTTCCCGTAACTGTGTCAGAAGTGAAGGATGGTATGTGCCATTGGTTGCTTGTCCTTTTTGGAGATAATCTATCCGCAGAATACCTTCTGCATCCCAGAAAACTGAGGCTCATGACATATCAATCATACTTGAACAATGAATTTCATATTGGAATATAGTTTACTGTAACATAGTGTAGGGTTCGCTTACTTTTTGAAAATATTCGTGAATGGAAAAAATCTATACGATTTCTCTAAGAGAATAAGAATAGGTATACAAAGTCTTGAAAAAATATTAAAGAAAACAAAGACAGGGAGGGATTCCAAAACAGTGATACTGCCGAATGCACTGAGGCAATCGAATCTAGGAAAACAATAACACTAAACAATAGAAACTCAAAGAAGAACACGACCTAAAGGTATACGGGGTATATCAATACCGGCGAAAAGCTAGAAATTATTAGCTTCCATATCCTACCGGCGAAAGGTAGAAATTATTAGCTTTCATATCTTACAAATATTTAGATATTTTATATTTTTTTATGTTTCATTCAAAAATCTTCATAAAAATGCATTGTCCCGAACATTGCCGAAGTCATGCGTCTTCGGCAAACTACGTGGTATTTAATTTTTCTGTTATCAAAACATCCGTAAAGCCCTGGTCACAACCCGCCGTGCGTGCTTTTAGAACGTGCGTATTTGTGGAGGCTACGTGCTCTACGTTTTTCTTAAGACGCAAGGAAGGAAGTGGCAAGAGTACGGAAGAAGTGCGTCACGCGCACGGTTATATGGAAGGTTACATGTATCATATGTAGCGCAAAAAAAGTAAGTGCGCTGCACGTACTTTCGACTTGCGTGCAACTTGCTTACCACGTACTTTCTCCGTACGTCTTCTACGTTATTGTAAGGATGTCGAATTGACACGTACTGCTATCGCACGGAGTCCTTACTTCCTTTCGTCGAAGGTGCGTTGCACGTACTCGCAACGTACGTGCAAAGTGTGTGTCGTACTTCTTGTTGAATTCTTAGACAGCACGCAGACAGGACGCAGCTAAAGTTCTATATGCACTAAAACTGCTACGTCCTGTTTGCATGTTCCCAAATCTGTAAGGGGGACGTACGGGACACGTACTGATAACGCACGGACACCGTACGGATACCCAAGGTTTACCTACGATTTTGCACGCAGACAGCACGTACGTGCACGTACGGCGGGTTGTGACCACTGCTTAAGTCGAGTATTATACCCCTAATGCCTTAATTTACCCTATCCACAGAGTCCAGTGTAAGACCGTCATAGATCGCTACGCTATGCGGTACATATCAATATAATCGTGGTTTAGACAAATTTGGAATACGACCTGTGTTGTAGTCTTTACTCAGTGACCTGTTCAGGATTGTTCAATATTAAGACAATGAGACTGTTTATGATGAAGAATGTTGTTAATGTCTAAGGTAGGGAGAGTGCATAATTATGAATTATTTACGTTTTCTTCTGCTTCGTAGATATACAATTATTCGCTTTTTTCTATGGTGTAACCATGCAGAAATATCACAAAAGCATCACTAAAACTATCTGAATACCCTAAGCGTCTGCTCTACGTAACGCTCCTAAAACAAAACGCCCTGTCTATTCTTACCAAAGATTCGACAAATTGGAGGACTTGATTGTAAATTTAAGCAATAAATAATGCATCCTTTACACATTGTTAGGATAGTGGATGCATTTTATGCCATAGCATTAAAGTCAGATGTACTTAATTTGAGTCTGTAGGGATACATATAATTACAGCGTAATTGATTCTGTCATTCTTTTGGGATGCATTTTGACAGATGTCATTCAAAATCAAACAATAATTGCTACAGTTAAAAGATGTAACTTTTGTTTATGAATAATAAACAATCTTCTAAATAGCCAAATTATGAGGCAGAGACTCATAAATGAAAGCTTTACAAAATATGAAATCAGACCGTGACGACATCAATAGTTATCCATTTCAGCTTTTATACTACTGTTTGAAATATTTAGCGCAATGCTATAGATAAGAATCGTCCGTTCTTACAATCATTGATACATTCTAAACGTTAAGTACCCGAAACGTGCATGTCTGGTCCATACTGTAAATTTATCTGCCCTTCGAATCTGAAGACGTTGAACACCTGTAACATATTCAAAAATAAAGAAATGCAAATGTGCGTGCTTTCTGTTTCTCCATTTTCGTCTTTTGAGAGCACCATAGTTAATTTCTTGGCAGGCTTGTTTGTTTTGCGGGCTGAAATCATGACGTCACAGTAACTTTAGCGACTGAAACAATGACGTCACGTGATCTGTGATACAGCTGTCACGTGATATGTAGTAAACACGTAGCTCACATTACCGCTATTAATTAAATGCCTGCTCTGTAAGATATCATCGGGTATTAGAGAAACTGTTACATAAAGGGTTAGGCGGAGGATCACACAACATATGAACTCTACAGAATTCAGAAACTAAACTAAATTCATGGTAAATTACACCTCTTCAAATTATCATCTAGACTTTAAAGCATAGTTTTCTATGTCTTTTCAAACGTCATATAAACATTCCAAATGTTGCAAAAGAAGAATTCACTGATATTGAGTGGCTGTCTTTACCTTTTGGGCATTCAATTATAAAATAAATACAATACTATACTGTCTATAACGTCTATCAAGCAATTTTCTATGTTTGTATAAACATCCTTCACTGGTTAAGATTGCCCTGAAAGCAGTTATCACGTGACACTTTCCTTGTCTGAGTTATTTCAAACAGCAAATCGGATAAGTGTACGAGCATCGAATGGAATGCTAGTGGTAAAATACCAATGGTCATTACATTTACAATTTATACGACAAGGGTTCATCAGGAAATCAAACATTGCATGATGTTTATAAAATTTCATCTGTCTTTTTTTGTTGGGAGGGGGGGGGGGGTCAAGCTTTAGCCAAGAAACATGATTCTTAGAAATACAAATTTATTGCTTGTAGCATGTAATGTTTGATGGCTAAGTTTTATATCATGTTTTTAAATGTTTATCGAAATTCTCAATTTTCCTCTTTCTTTATCAGTGAATGAGTATTTACCCAAGAACCAAATTCATTAGTAACAGACACACAAAATCACGTCAAATACAAACACAAGCGAAATAACTGAAATATTTTGCAGAGTAACCATAGTGAATGTAAAACGTCTCCGAATTCAATAGCATAATTTAAGAACCGATAAATTTGCAGCATGAACCAGACATGCACGTTTCGGGTACTTAACAATAGCCAGTGATCCTCAATCTAATCAATGTAATATGGCCAAAGAGTGAAAGCTGTTATGTCCAAAAATGTAAAAAAAAAAGACGCAGCAGCATGGGTGGAATATGATGCTGCAGGACCCACGTTTTAGAAATTTCAAGAAATTTTGATAACAGAAATTTTCGAATGCATTGAAGAATCGATCAACCTAAGTTGATTGAACTTGGCTACATGTGACTTCGGGGACTCCTGGTCAACCAGCAGTGACACTCACCAAGTGGTACAAATGTAAAACGTCTCCAAATTCAATAGCAACATTTAAGAACAGATATTTTCGAATGCCTGGAAGAAAAGAAATTGATCGAATTTGGCTACTAAGAACAGATAAATTGGCAGCATGGACCAGAAATGCACGTTTCGGGTACTTAACCATCGTCAGTGATCCTCAATCTAAAATGTAATAAGGGTCAAAAACTGAGACAGTTATTATGTCCAAACATCCTCAAAGTGACCGAGAGGAGTAAACATATCCTGCGTATTAGCAGTATCCTAGAAAAAAAATGATGTCTAAATAATGTGTCAAATTCGTTTTCTTTAGTTTTAACCTAAACTATTGACCTACATTGTGTACAACGAAATGCTAAAGTGTTTTGTATTTTCAATGAATTGTACAAAACTTTGTGCACAGCAAATTCCGTCGCTCGAAAATATAACCCTTATTCAGTAGTCTCTCAATTAGTTGCCACGCTCTAAGATATTTTTATCAGTTCTCTTATCGAATCTGTGCTGTATGGTCGTATAGGGGATCTATTATCTATTCCGAGATATTATTAGAGTACCCACCAATGAATTAAAATGATAAACAAATCTTTTAGCATTATTTATAAGAAAGACTTTCCACATGCTTTGTCGGAAGAGAAATTGTAATGCCCCTATATTCAAAAGAAAAATTGGACAAGCACGTTTTATTGACTTCTTATTTCTAAAGTATGGTGTTTCTTCGTGATGTATGAATTTTCCATGCAACAAGATGGCTTTCTTTTCTTGGACATTCGAATTCATGTTTCAACTAAATTAAGAATGACTTCTGAAATATCTGTTACAGTATGTGTTCCTATTTCCGTGAAATTAAGTGAAGATAATTACATGTATGTTATTCTTCTAAGTGTTCTTTTCATATTGTGGAGGTTTTTGTTTGTTTGCTTTGGTTCCTGTTTTATCCTGATTTTGCATGCCATCGGTTTCTGATTTTCTGAATTGTAGATTTTGTGCTGTATACAAGGATATCGATATTCGTCATTTGATTTGAAACGAATATCTTTTGCTTTTCCTGATCTTGTTTCGATAGATGTTGAATTTTATATCCACTATACTGAATTATGAAGTTCAATGAAATCATTTAAGGTAGAGTATCCCTTAGGTCAGAATTGCTGGTAATTATTTACCTGGATACCCTATTTTTTCACTCCAAAATATTGTTCAGATTAACTAACTAATATGATTTTGGGAAATGAAACTTTTACAATTACAATTTATCGCCCCTAAAAAGGGATTTTTCTTACTTTTTCCATAGGGTTCAATGTTAAAGTTCAAACGGCTAAGTTCTTGGTATAATCAAACCAAGAATTATATTTTGTTTGTATATCAGTTTTAACATAAGCTTTGAATATATGGAAATGAAAATATTGTATAAGTTTTTATTTAGGAAATATGAGCATCTGAGACCTGAGGGATGCTCTACCTGAAACGGAATTCGCCTAGAGAAAGATATCTGCTACAACACTTTGCCATGAAATGTAGCTGTGTTGTGCATATCAAAACCTGTTAAATCTCTTCGTTCATCTTGTTTTTGATCTCATTTTCCAAATAATTATATGTAAGTATGTTTTAATGCATTTCCACTGCATCGGTAATGCATGTTTGATTTGTTTTTCTCATCATAAACAATTTACTGTTCTCACTATTGACGTTTTTGCGAAGATTCAATAAAAATGACAATGTGTGAATATCATTACTTTGCCTCTGTTTATACATTATGGTTTTTATCTCATAATTTTGTTTTGTCTTAAAAATGGGATTTTTTTCTAAACGCCGAAATGTTTTTTAAAAATATCGTACAAATAATATATAATAATCTATAAATAACGCATTACATGTAATATCATATATCGAAAGGATTTATTTTTTTCATGAGTCAAAATTTGCCTATATTGAAATAAAACAACGTTTTCGTGACTATTTAAATCAGCAATATTTAGCATTATGAACATTTTCCTTTCAAAATGCATTTTTTAAACATTCAATTATCACTTTACAATATTTCAGCTGTTATTATTTATACATCCAAAATTTCTAGAATTAGAATTCTTAGAAGAAAATATGAAAATGATTAAAAGTTTTAGATGATATGCATCAAATGTGTATCAAAATATGTAATTGTGAAAGAAATAAAAAAGAATTGTAACTTTTAAATCTGATTTGATTTATTATGCATTTTAAGAATACTTACTTTTTCTGCCATGCTCCAGAAACTACATTATCCTTTTCGGAGAATATAAACTAAGTGATAAAGAATTTCCAGATACATGCTGTTCAAAGCGATGTCAGTAATTAATTACCGAAGACATCTCTTACTGATACACGATGTTAATGATCCCTCCTATATAAGCCACGCCCCTTTTACTCAGAATCAACATAGTGGCAGAAGATATACGATTGTCACATCGAAAAAAAGTGAATGAAATAGAAATTGTCGGGATCGATATAAGTCAATTATGGGAAGAAATGGCCTCTAACTTTCTCTACACTGTTATAATGGCTCGTAGGTATGGTAGAAAGCCTTAAGTAAAACTATGTATGTATTGCAGTGCTATTGGGGTTTCTCTTTTAGAAACCATTTCTGAGTGCGTTCATAGTTGTGCAATGATACAGAAATAACTTAAAATGAATCGTTATATATTTCAGGAAACCGAAATTGCCTGTTTATCGATGAAGCTAAATGTAAAGATAGAGTACAAATATAGATAAATCTAATCTCATACCTTGACCAGAACTTTCATTTTATCATACTTTCCTTTGCAATAAATGAAGAATATATTTCACGATTTGCATATTTGCTCTGTGCATTTTTTTTGCGTATTGTTTTATTTTCTAATATGTCTCAATTATGTCATACAATATAGAATATTGTATCTTGGTTTAAAGATTTCACATTTTTCTTTTTCAATACGTAAGCTTCAATAATGCTCAGTACGAGAAACTCTTCCACAAATAAAATCTAATGCAAATAGATACCCTTTTTCTACTAAAGATAATGCCCATACATCGGGACATAACTATCAATGGGGGGCTGACAGGGGTACCTCTCCCCCTCCCATCCCCTTACCTCCCCCTCACATCCCCTTTCCTCCCTTTTTCCGCCCCCTTCCTCCCCCTCAATCCCATTTTCCCCCTTCCCTCCCTCCTCACTCCCCCTCTCTCCCTGCTCCCGCCACCTTCCTCCCCCCTTCTTTTCACCCTGTCCACCCCCTCATCAAAGTGTAGCCCAATGTTTATGTTCAAGTGTCATATCAAAGAGAAGTTAGAATCTTTTTTGTTCGTATAAAGTATGTACCCAACTTCTACCAACCTCTTGTCGCCAAGATTTTGCAAATACCGAAATTGTGCTTTTCATCTATGCAGTGATGCGGTCTCTACGTGTTATACCTGTCCCTTTCTGTTTGGATATACCTATTTCGTCTGAGTTACCATTCGATATTTCGGATTGCATTAGTACACAACCATCCACCGCCGGCAACCCACGAACCTAATTGATCATTGGTGTCCAAAAGAATTAAGTCTATATGTTCAGGTCTTGTGGGTTGACCTAAGATTAGTCCTGTTTATTTTATGCATATGTACTCTACAGCCTCTTTTTTTCGTATTAGGATATAAGCAATAGATGACTTAACCAAGTTGTGGAACTTCATTGCCATACGTTGTTTTGTTATATAACTTAAAAGAAAGGAGGGTATCTCCAACAAAAACCGGATGTAGCACCAACAGTAAAACATCAAAACCCTTAAATGAAAACACTGAAAAGACATACAGAGAGAGAGAGAGAGAGAGAGAGAGAGAGACAGAGAGAAACGGGGCAAGGAACACCAAACACGACATCAAAACACCAAACACAAAAAAGGCAACACATAAAGCAACAAGACAATGATTATGATTTAGATGCAAGTGATGCAAGCCTTTGTGTATTAAAACCTCAAATACAGAACATGCTTTGTAAGCCTTTAAATTTCATCTTGATTTGTCTATTCTTGTAGTAGTTAATGGTTTCCATACACGTACACTAGGATTATTAAATGTTACATACGGGATTAAATAATCAGACAAATACAATTTTCTTAAGTACAGTTTTGTTATCACAATAACATGATGGATTGACTAGTGCCTTTATAATTTGTTTTATAACTTCCTCATCTTAGTTTCATTTTCAGAATACTATCAATATCCAAGTAGCACGAATTTTGAAGCTTTGTTCAAATCAGTATTCAAAATTGAATGATACGTCCAATTCATTTTGAATAAAGAACATAGCGTGATTTTTGTTAGATATCCCCTCCTTTCTTTAATAAATCTAGCTACGAATAGATCTAGGTGCCTGGACACACAAATTCGTTACATCCTCATCAATTAAAAAAAACCCCTGATCGTTATCGTCTGGTTTTGAATACAGATTTATTCTACTTTAAGTTTCAATCGAAATTCGTCTAACAGCTTAGTTTTTATCCGATGTTTAGGTTTTACTATCGATTATTGAGGGTTATGGTTAGGGTTAGAAATCACCTGGAAAATTTCGGCGATCTGTCGGCAACCACATTAACAATGTAGTGTCCGAAGTCTATAAGAAAAAAAAAGAGAATATATGAAGGAAAGTACCTTTACGGCCCACGCAAAAAAAGAGCTAAAATAACATGAATAAGAAAAAGAATAGGTAAGGGAAGAGTGAAAAGGAGGGGGAGGAAGGAAGGGGGCGGAATAATGGAGGTAAGGGGTGAGAGAGGGAGAGAGGTAACCCCTGTCCGCTCCCCCATTATGATACTCAAAAGTAGAACTGTTTTCAATTACTATTATTCAGAAGGCTTTGATGATAAAACTGATTGGGAACAAATGACAAATATGGATAATGACCATATCCCTGTATACAGCACAAAATCGATAATTCAGAAAATCAGAAACCGAAGGCATACAAAATCAGGACAAAACAGGAACCAAAGCAAACAAACAAAAACCTCCACCACATGAAAAGAAGCGAACTCCCGATATGGGAGTGAGATCAGGTGCCCAGGAAGAGTAAGCATCTCCTGCTTGCATGCAACACCCGCCGCTTCAATTCGGTAGAACTGTCACATCCGGTAACTTCCATTTCGGAAGACATAGAGTACAATCTTGGGTTGGATGGTTCAAATGGTCTATGACAGAATGTCACCAACCATTCTGGAGAGTGGGACATCATAGTGTATGACGAGTTCCCTGTATCGACCGTAGAACTTCCTCAGTGACGATGTTAGTCGGTCACAAACATATCCCTGACTAAAATCAATGGATACCTACTCATGTCTATTCATATATCAACATCATGACGTCGCACACGTGAACAATTTGACGTCGCGCACGTTGACACATTTTCACGTAAGCGTGTCATTTTCAAATCACCATAACTTGAGATAAAAGTCACAGAAAACTATGGAATAAACATTATTATGATCGCTAGATCTTAGGCTAAAACCTGTCGATTTAGAATTTCCTAGTTTAGTATTTGACCTCGGCTATTATTTAAATTTCATTTCCGTTGATCTGATATTGTGTAACATAATTGAAACCGTTTCAATTCATAAGAATTAGAATCAATTTGAATTAGGAAGTATTCACTAAAAATCTGGCTTTTTAATCGTTATACACTGCTTTTTCTATGAATAAGCCTTACATTGTTGCAAATCGCCGCCAAATTAAAACGCCGCTAATTCAAAATCGAAGAGCTGAAGAAGTTATTTAATTTTGACATCATGGACAAGCTGAAATCTTCCTGAATAGAATGATACCTAGCATGAATAAATTCGTTGACATATAGCATAACAGCTCTCATTTGCATCGGACAATGTTAAATAAAATGATGCCACCGGTCAATATGAGCGGTACGGTAGAGAGAGGGTTAAAGCTCGGGTTAAGGAAATATAACATTAACTAAGTGTAACATTTGGTCTATGTTTATATGTTTATATGTGAACACGATGAAAAATGGATATTAAAAATTGATTGAACCAGTCATTCATCTTCAGAAAGTTTGATATGACATTGCCAACCTCTGACGATGGACATTCTTCAGCGCTTCATGGTCTTGACGGGAGACACACATCTTTCAGATTTATTTGGTAAGCTGTCTTTTCCAACATATTTTTGCACTCCGGAAAACTCATTCTCCCAGAATATCCACTTACATAATTTTTTTACAACTTCTCCAATAAATTGAATGACATTATTCCTTGGCGATACTTTATCAGCATTGTCACAAAGAAATTGAAGGGTAAATGCTCTGAAAAGGCTATAACTCAAACGATGTTTTCCTCAAAGTAAAGAGTTGCAGACACTGTTGACGATCACCAGTGTCTTTGGTGCGCATAATGTTGATTAAAATTTGTACAAATGATAATCAAAGTTGTCTTTAAAATACATCAATTAAATGTCAATAATTTACCGATCGTACATGCTGTATTTTTCAAAGATGTGTCTTTTAAAGTAAAAAGAAATCTTTAATGAGAATGAAAGGTTTTCATTGATATAGTTTGAATAGTGCTGTTTTAAAAGAAATTTTACATCATCGGCACCATTATTTATGTAAGCAATATTAGTCCCGAACACTGATTCAGATTCAGATTCCCATTTACGGTAAGTTAAGTCCGCTTTTATCCTGAATAAAGATAGCAATTTCAAACGTATAGACATATAAAAGGGGTTGTAATTGAGAGAACGCTAATAAAGTTGTTATGATGTCCCCCTATGTCCCATGGGAACCTGTTTCTGATCCTAGTGTCAATAGTTATATCATAAACATTGGCTTTTTACAGCTACCTTACAGACGTAAATTGATCTCGTAGAAATCCGGGAACGGCGGATTCTCTTTACGCTCTACTACTTTAAGTCGCTGCGGGAAAACGGAAAGGTTTCGCATGTGTGAACACATAAACAATTGATAGGCTGATCAACGGAACAGCAAATGAGAAATTCGCATTAAGGATAAGAGGAAAAGTGAGCAGAAAATTCATCCATTGCTAAGTTTTAAGCTATGGTGATAAGCTCTTCCAACTCGTAGATTCATTTACGGTAGGGAAATGGAAATAGCGAAACGAGTGGATTTGTAACATTTCCTGATTTCTCTTACAGCGGAAACGACCAATTCGAACGAGCAAATGGTTTTTATCATGAAGGGAATACTCAAACTCCGCATAAGTACCAATGTGTATCATAGTTATAATTTTAATTTATCTGCGCTCGTATTATTTCAGTCATTGATAGGAAATTATATTTCCGAATCCCCTCCTAAATGAAGAACGATTAAAAATGTAGTTCAATTTACATTTATTGATTTCATTTGAGTTCATAGAGATAGTATTCATTTTCGAACAAAAATTCAGATCCTTGCACTAAAGAAAGTTTTATTAACATTACATGTTCTGGTAGCAAAGAAGACGAAATCCAGTTTTGTCTGACTTAATGATGCATTAAAGTTATATTTGCATGGTCTCGTCGAGATAAAACCACGAATAAACTATTTTAAGAAAACTTAAATGGAAGAGAATCTAGCATACCTAGTACTTAGAAACTAGCTGGTTACATCAGTCACATATGACCTCGCTACGCAAATATGATTAATTTTTGCTTATAAAAGGAGTATCCTAATATAACCTAGTTTTCTCCGAAGAGGGACGAATACGAACACATGTAAGCACTTATTGGCATAAAGCAAGCTCTCATTGTAGCAAATCAAAACAACATGGCGGACGGATAACACGTGGGACGAATAGGTATTATCAGAGAAGGGAAACGTTATAAACAATACTAAGGAAAAAATAGTATTAGATAGAAATTGGACCGAAGGAAACATCAGAGGACGACCTTGACATTGAGGACGAGAAAATGGATCTACAGTGTAGATGTACATGTAATTTTTGTTGTTATATTTATAAGTTGTAAAGAGATCAGCTGTGTATATATTTTCACTATATTTTGATACTTATATATAATGTATATATATTCACAAAAAAACCCTGAAAATCGTTACTGACAAATCTTCCTCTATCTCTAGTAAACAAACTGCACAGGTAAAGCAGACTACACCTGCCTTTCATTCATGCGTCATACACGTTGGGATTCATTAGAAAGTGTTCGATTTTCCATGTTTAACATGGTTATTTGAACGCAATATAACATACACATACGAGAGAGCCCTCTTATTTATAATTTAATAAAATATTAGTACGAGCTCAAGTAAGTAAATTATTATTTTCTGTCGTGAGAATTTAAAAAAGATAGTAAACACGTGGTTTACTTCATGTTTCGTAGTAATTTAACGATGTACATGTTTACATGTAGAGTTCATTCAAGCGATTGGTTGATCGCCGTAGCATGCTAACTCTGGACTGAATATGGGACATATTTATACATTCTGTACATGCAAATAGCGATTTCCGAAGTTTACCGAAATTGTGTATACCCAAGGATAAAAACGTCTATAAAACAAAACGTTGAGAGATAATAATATAGATGTTCAAATGGTAGTACTTTAATCCATTTACTGTAAATTATCGTTATTGACAGATAAATCCCTGCGAAACCATACGTAACTTTAAGCATGAAATTCCTTTATGAAATTAAAACTATATATGTTAATTATTCAGACATTTCAGTACAAGGCTACATATAAATGGCAACTCGTAATGAACCTAATCACGTGAACCATATTGCACACAAGGAAATTTCACCTAGAAAAAAGGAAGAAAGAAGTGAAGCTATCAATCTACACCAAATCGGGACAACTCGCTTTCGTAAAAATGATACTTCAAACAGGAGATGCTTACTCCTCATGGGCACCTGGTCTCACTTCTGGCTTCCTAGAGGTCCGTCGATGCTAAGTTTGGTGTTCTATTGTCGTCAGGATCTTCTTTATCTCATTGACATCAAGAAAAGAATGGTGAGTGGCATCATTGACTTATTTATACTTAAGGTACCATTGATGCGGATTGAGTATTTTAAACATTCTTGTACACTACTTGGGCATTTCTGCCAAAGAGGCTGAAGTCTGATCGGTAAAAGGGATGCGTCGCAACTCTTCTGAAAGAGAGCAGCATTCGGAAGAAATCCAAAATAAGGAAAGCTTTAATCTGTCTATAGCCTAGGAAAGTAGCAAATTGAAAAAAAACTTAAACACTCAGTCACGGAAAACTCATTCACTAGTCCTAATTGCATCAACGAATGTATGAATGACAAAGGAAATAGAACTTTTCCAGCTAATCTGTAAGCATCCCCTGTTGGCTAGCCGCACCCGCCATCGATGTTCATGCACGAAAATGAAAACAATATATAAAATACACGCACTGCACTATCTGAGGTTATGTCTATATAGAAAGTGTTATGGCGACCATGTCAGGGAAAATATTCAAAACACTTACTGTCAAACCCCTCGCTGGCAACCTTTTTACGGGCTCCACACGGCAAAGGGCATAAGTGTGACACAAAAGAGTTAAAGAAGATCCCGTTGGATAGTCTATTGGAAAACCCTCGTCTTCCGAAATGATTTTAGCAGGGAGCTTGAGCCAATGTGAATGAGCATTACAAAATTCCCTCAACACAGAAGAGCTGAAACTATTCAAACCGACTATTTCATTGGCTATTATAAATAACGGTATGACGCATAAATCGACAATTCTCGGACAATTGCGCCGACGGCCTATAATCGTAGGGCAATAGGCTGTTGGTTTCCGACGATGTAGATACATTACATTTCTTTACTTTAATAAAAGATGTGTCTGTGGGTCACGAATGCCCCGTTGGCATCTTTGTCAGTATCAACCATTTACATTTCAGTAGGTGAAAGGTCAAGATCACAAGGTCAAAATTTTGGAATCAATGAAAAGGTTTTGTGACAAGGAAAACACATGAAATATAAGCACTCTTATCACTTGCTGTCCAAAAGGTATGCCCCCTGTAAAGATTTTGAAAATTGGGACAAATGTCTAAGTCAAGGTTACGTTGCCACAAATTTGGCATCATAAGAAAGGACTTATCACAAGGAACACACATTGGAAATATGAAATCCCTATCACTCACCATTCGAAAGTTATGCCTAATGGTAAAGGTTTTGAAAGGTAGGTTAAAGGTCAAAGACGGACGAGGTCACAACTTTAAAAATGGTATGAATCGAAAGCTCTTGTCACAAGGAATACAAATGTGAAATAGGAAAGCTCTATCACTCATCATTCAGATGTTCCACTGTATGCCCAATGACAAAGACGGAAATGCCCCTGAATCCTTGAGCTCTGATTTTATATGTACAAAAAAGCATTGCAAGTATGTACGTCGTAAGTACACATAAAATATGTTGTAAACACTTAAACAAAACAAAAACGATAAAAGGTTCTTATTGTCAGTATACGTAGCATTAGAGAGCACGTCATTGAAGCAAAAACGCTCAGTAAAACGATAGTTCGAAAGGAAGACTGCCAACTAATTATAAGTTATCAGAATTGAAAGACCTTGGCAATTTTTTTTCATTAATATAAGGCAACAAATTTCCTTTAGATACGCTCATACGTATAACCAACATAAAAATTGGAACATCTTGCTTTTTGTCAAACAATTTATTGAAATCTGGAAGTTTCATAGTAACTGTAATTCTAGCCACAATAACTGAACTACAAAGAAAATAAAAATACAAAAAAAGTTCAAAAAATGAGAATTAAATGTCGGAAACATCAAAGTCAAGTGTCCTGTTTTTGGCAGTATATTTTGCAACACTTGTCCAGAATACTGCTCTTTCGTAAGATTGTAAGGGCACTTCGGGTCTGTTACTCTTTGTATCTAAATTTTGTCATATCAGAGTTCCATGTCTATACTTGTTAAGACTTACGAAATGAATCTTATATATTTTCTGTTGATGCAGGTATCACCTGAAAAATTGGACGGAAAACTGCATCAATGCACGTGGTCTGAATAAACAGAAAAAATATAAGATTCATTTCTTCTCATTTTATATCCTCTATTTATGGAAAACAGACTGTTTTCTTGGATCTATATACAATTAATCCCCGCACTATATGTCGTAAGCTCGGGGGATGCGCAGTGATACAAGTGCCTCCCAAGATTTAAACATGTTATGGCAGCCGCCATGATTCGAACTGCGAACGATCGGTTCTCTTTATCTTTGTTTAAGGACAAGTTTGAGAAAATCCTACTTGCAATTATTTTTTTGTATGTAGAAATTAAAAGAAATGGTACTCTTGAAATTTTAAGCAACTAATTCTATTTTCAGCTACGAGTTTATTCGTGATTAAGAGAGTACCCGGTTCTAAAAATAGTGCTATTAAAAGACCTTCGTGAATTATTTTGTTGATTGACGTGTCAACAAAATTTCTTAGCCAATCAGAATCTTTGTTTCTTGAAAATAACAATGGAGATTAAATGATGTATCATCGAAACAGGGATAGCCAAGATGAATCATGAATTAAAAATGTAAACATCTTCCATTGTATTAAAATTAATTAATTAACAAATAAGTTTTTCGATATCCAATTATCTTATGATACACAAAAATTCTAAAATGCCTGATTAATCAATCAATACAACATTTTACATTTTCCTGACAAGAGCATTATCACACAAAGTCATAAAATGCCTTTAATAGATTTTACATCATTCATTAATTGTACAATGTATAACATTAAAGTATCATTTTCTAGGATGCTGATAGACATTTCGAAGACAAAATTGTTCCATCTTTGAACAGTTACTCTGAAAACGAATTTGATACATTCCAGTTTGTGAAGTCCCTTATTTAACATTATGGATTTAGCATAGTTGTGGTTGTTGATAGCAAGTTGCCTTCCCTTTACGGGCATCTGATCTCGCTACCGTCGTGTGGGGTCCATTTAAATAAAGAAGTAGATATCAAGTCTCATAGTAGAAAAAGTAATACAAAATCATTAGAATTGGATAAATTGCGAACCTCGGAGTGAACAACATTCCGACGTGAGACCAAGATGCCTAGGGAGAGTCAGCGTCATCTGTTTGCATGGTGTGTGGATGATGTGTGGACGACTTTGCTGTCTATACTTAGCATCGCCCAAGATTGTATTTTTTCATGGACACAGTATATTTCTACACCACGTTTCATAATACAATAATCTTAACCATAGTGTACATAAATTATGTTTATATATATGTATACCATATACAAAAAGTCCACAATGGGAGGAACAAACGTACAAAAAGTTAAAAGAATGAATTCAATTACACAACTCTCATACATAAAAATTGTCAACAAATAGAATCTGAACCTTGATGGAAGGAGGAGATCTCCAACAACACTCGGTTGGAGCAACCACACCAAACCCCCAAAACACTCAATGCAAAATCACATAGCAGACATGCACGGAAAGAGACGCAAAAGGTACATCAATAAGTTAAAGAAGATCCTGACGACAATCTCAACTGCACCCACAATATAGCACAAAACTGAGCATCGACGGACCCCTAGCAAACTAGAGGTTGGACCAAGTGCCCGGGAGGAGTACGCATCCCCTATTGGCCAGCCGCACCCGCCGTCGATGTTCATGCACGAAAATGAAAACAACATATAAAATAAATGCACTTTCGAGGTTATGTCTATATAGAAAGTGCTATGGCGACCACATCAGGGAAAAATATTCAAATCACATATAAACACAACTGACTACATATTAACCAACAAGATCAATAGGCAATCGATGCCGACTTAGGACGGTCAACTGCCATGCAAGTAGCAGATGATGTGGTTATACGGTTACGTGCGCACAACCCACCCACTTTTCCAATGACCCAAGGTCTCGAAGAACGTCAAATTCTGTTGTAAGATGACCATTCAAACATCAGCGGCCCAAGAAACACGCAGATGGATATGTAAATAGATATAAAAACAGAAGGCGTACGAAATACTGTCCGTGCTCTTCCGGCTGTAGCGAGCTTATGCATGTTTTCACCCGAGGAGTCTGACTGAGATTCAGAGAGGACAGGTGTTCGGGGTCCTGTCTTCTCTAAATAGGTTTTGGACAGGGTCTGTCATGGAGTCCAGTCGTCACAGTCAGAATGCAGTTCTTAAGAATGCGCTGTAGATTGGTAAGGTACCAATCAAAGTGTCCGTATGGTGACAGAATGATTATATCCACGATATAAAAGGCGTTTGATGATTCTAAAACAATTTCGATGGTAATTCTGTTTCCCTTTGATGCTTCTTATTCGGTTAATTATGTTACCATAAAATGCAGGTTGTGAAATACCCGAAGTAATATACTCTAGCTGTTGTTTGTATGGGTTCCAATTTCAGAAGAGGCTGACATTATTTTTGTAACATTCCCAGAAAGTCTTTACTAGTTTGTGAAAGTGAAAAAAAAAATCTTCGTAATTTGTAAATTTCTACTATGAAAATCCAAAACATCAGTACATGTTCTAGGATACCGGATTAGCTGTGAAATGTAGAAACCGTATCACGGTAATCTAGGAGCATCACCCACAAATTTGGAGAAATTTACCACGTTGAAAATCATCTCTTTTGTCATACACACTAGTATACATCTCTCCATTTACAATTTTGATATTTAGGTGCAAAAATTGGTTTTTCTGATTCAGATGTACAAATATGTTTTCTACTCTCGATCAAAGCATGATTTAATGCGTTTTAATGCGTTTGGACAATTGATCATTAATTTTGTCGTAGGGAAGCATGATGTACATCTTTGAAAAGTCGTATGAAGAAATCGTACTAGCGAACTTTATTTCATTTTGTCAATCACATTCCCTGAATTTTTAATAAACCAAAATAAGTCTACGTTATTCATGTTTAGAACAATTTCACAATATTTAAATATGTGATCGTTTATCGCCGTGAGTGCTGACACCAGATTTCTAGACAACATTGTAATTGAGCAGTCGCTAGAATTAGCAATGTATCGAAATTTGTATGGAGAATTGTGCAGTTATGGTATGCAGTATATTTGTAGGAAGATTCCGATTTAGAAAAAAGATGTAGAATGAATAAATGTCAATGTTATGGTCGCTCAACATGTTAGGGACACTTGCATTGCTTTTGATATAAGAAATTGTAAACGAAAGTTCCGAAACTAGAGCTGATGTGAAGTAATGTTTTCAAAGGCGTATGGTGTTGTTGGCTACTTTATCTTCAGGCGCGAAGACATAATTTTCATGTTAATTACGTAATTTGGATTTGAAATATCTTTTAGATTTAGAAATTAGATTTTGGAAGATGAGGATTTTTGTAGAAGTTATATTTTTGAATATCAGTAATACCCAAAATGAACTTCTGCTCAGCTTTTTCAAGTTTTTTTTTTCAGAAGCGCATTTCGAAACAATAATAATGCTACGGCATGTTACGGAGCCGACCTAACGCTGTTCTATTAAAGTTATCCTTAATGTGAGACAATACTTACTTTTCACTGCTGTGCCGAAATAGAAGTCATCATTCTGGCCATTAATGCAGGATCATAAGACAATTGTACCATGTAACAGATGCGTAACTATTCTATTTTTCCAGCATAGTAAACTAAAACCCAAATACAGAGACCCATAGCAACACCATAAAGGAGACCCATAGCAACACCATAAAGGAGACCCACAACAACAATATAAAGTAGACAGGCAACAGCAACATAAAGGAGACACACAGGAACACCATAAAGGGGACACACAACAATACATAAAGGAGACACACAACATTATAACCTAGGCACACAACAACACCAAAAAGGAGACCCACAACAACTCCATTAAGGAGACCCACAACAACAACATAAAGGAGATACACAACAACACCATAAATGAGACACACAACAACTCTATTCAGGAGACACCCAACAACAACATAAAGGAGACCCACAACAACTCCATTAAGTAGACCCACAACAACAACATAAAGGAAACACTCAACAACACCATAAAGGAGACACACAACTCTATTCAGGAGACACACAACAACAACATAAAGGAGACACACAATATAGAAAGTCAACACTTAATAAAAGCAGACGAACCAAACATGAGACACAAATGGCAATACATAAATGGGGAAGAACAATATTCACCCGACATCGATACTTTGGACTACCATTATTTATACAATAGCGGAATGCGTGGCTACATAGATTACGGATAACCAAAGCTCCCCCTTATCCCCATTACTGCAATTTCCTTCGATGGAAGTTTTATAGAATAAAAAGTTATTTAGAACGATAATATAAGCTTAGCAAAACTTACTCGCAACAGCCGGCAAAGCATGATTGTATTACGTATGCCCTCTTTTTATATCATTTATATATTCATCTGTGTTGCTTGGGCCCCCGCGTTTTGCGGTCTTGATTGTGTGTGGTCATCTAACAGTGAGAACGTTGTTTTACACCACATTTATACGTTCTTCGAGACCTCTGGGTAATCGGAAAAGTGGGAGGGTTGGGCGCACATTATCCAGGATAACCACACCGTCTGCTATTTTCGTGGCCGACTTGGTCACATTGGTTTATGTGTGGTCCTTTGTGTTTGATGTTTCTGTGTTGTGCGTTGATGTTCCTTGTCCCTCTTGTGTCTCATTCTGTGATTGTCTGCTCTGTGTTTTTGCATTGGGTGTTTTGGGGTTTTGCTGTGGATGCTGCAACCTGGTGCTGGTGGAGATCCCCTTCTTTGTTACTTTATCGGAAAGGCTTTTCATTGGAATACTACTTATTGACCGATTTAAGTACCGGTCCACTTGAAGTACATATTTCATTTAGCTGAACTAAAACTTTTTATAAGTAACTCGACCCTATACAAAATTTCGAGCCACGCGTTCTCTGCAAAGTAAATGCACAAAATATAAATTCTGATAATAGAACCAGAGGGCGCTACGGAAATACATTTGGCTGTGTGTGTCAGAAAATCACTGCGGCATTTAACTAAGTAACGCTGATGAGGATTTACTAACCGAAACACGTGTCTGGTGTATCAAAGTTGGTTTGAAATTTCCTTTAAGAAGGTAACGAGTCGGAACACTTCCGTATTATTATGACAATTTTTTATACGAAATAAAGCGTGTGAAACGGGTTTTTTATGGTCTTTAGTACGGAGAAGTATTAACAATTCGTATTATTTTTACTATTAAGGTATACGTGTCCAATAGTGGTATACCCTTTGGTGTATGTTTCCGTATATCCTCTTTATCGTTGTCAATTCATAGCAGGACAATTCAACTTCTGAATCTATTTATTCATTTCAATTCATTATTGTTATCAAATTGCTTAATTTTTCTTTAAAGTTAGATTTAGTATAACTTTTGCAATATTGAATTCCGTGCCTTTTTCCTTAGCCCTTCAATGAAATGATTGGATAGGAACGGATTAGCTTCAAAGCCTACTTTGATGATAAAATTATCAAAAGGGCAATTTTGAAATGTACTTGTGAAAAACATCATACAACCAGAGGCCATGTGAAATATTTCATTCATCCTGTCTGTTTACTATCAAAAAAATATGCAAACGTGCAACATATGCCTTCTTTTGGTACATACAATATCTGTTTTCCGTGACCAAAAGTGCACCAAAGCCATCCTGTCTATTTGATATCTTATTTTAGACTTTATTTGAAATGCTTAGCTACACTCCAAAGAAGCCCCATCTAGCGGCATATGACCTTATCAATCATCGTTGTCTCTTGAGAGTTTGAAGTCATGTTATACGTACTCGTATTATTTCTCAGACTCCCAATTGATCAACGTCGAGCGAAAGCTTGGGGCGAAACATTACTCAATTACAGCAGTGACTCTGCTTTTTATTGTTTTCGAGAGTTTTAATCAATCAGATGGCAATGTATATGACTGTTCATTGAGAAAATAGTTTCATATAACGCATTCTAAGTACATCAAAAACTTATATTAGGATGATGGGATATTCAAATTCCTTAAAATGATCAACAATTCTATTTGCACTGTAAAATTGTTTAAGGCTAAGTTAAATAATCAAGAATTAACTGCAGAAGAAAAGACAATCTGATATTGACAGCCGGATTGTTTCATTCTTAAAAATGAAGTTTTTAAAATCCTAAATGTAGCACTTAAAGGTACGGTGTCCCTGAAAATAAATTTTACAAAATTTTATAATGCAAAATTTTGCTATTCATATGCAAGTTTACATTCTCATTTGTACGAATTTAAATTTTCAGGCGAATCTAACGCACACATCCGCAGTAAAAGCCGTTTGAAAACGTCATTTTGAATTTGGGGTGCGCAGCTCTAATTCATCTCACTGGCGCCACCTAAAATGTATTGCCTTTTTACAATAGAGGTACATGGAGATTTTATTATACAAATTCGAAAAAATTATTGTAGTTGCTGACTAATTTTGAATAAAACATTTTATAGCTCCTTTTTTCCTCAATCTAAACCCTTCGGAATAAATTTTATGTTCTCAATAGAATTTATTTTCAGGGACACTGTATCTTTAAATGGAACAGGAAGTATAATACTCGGCACTACCGCAACTAAATGGAAAGATAAAAATGAAAAAAAAAAAAACCCACGACAAATGTAAAGCAAAATATCTTCAGGAGGTCCTTATTCAAGCAATAATACGGAAGTGTTCCAACTCTATACCTTCTTGAAGAAAATTTCAAGCCAGATTTCATGCACCAGACACGTGTTTTGAAAATCAAATTATCATCATTGATGCTTCCAGCCAAAGTGCTTTTCATAAGCCGCCAAAATTGATTTCACTAGCGCCCTCTGGTTTTATTTTTAGAATTTAAATTTCTGCATTTACTTTACAGAAAGCGTGCGGCTCCAAATTTCCTGTAGGGTCAATTCAGTAGCATATCCAAAATAAAGTCTATGTTCAAAATAGCATTGGAGGGATGGTGCCAAGATGTTAACCTCCTTTAATTTCGATGATAATGTTAGATGGAGTGTCAAATCTTCACTTGCAAGAGACATTTATCTAAATCAAATACAATTCCAAAGGGTAAATAACAACTTTATATAAACTGTTGATTCTTTATACTTTATCCAAAACGTTTATACAAAACGTTATTCAAAGGGTAGAAGCTTGTATAGCATTAAAAATGAAAATACACATAGGAAGAAAGGTGTAGTTTATCAAGTTTATCATTGATTCAGAAAGTTACTTTAATTAAACGTCGCCGCTGTTTGACCTTAACTGAGTGTCATCGAACAAATTGGAGAGCCTTTTCTTATTCATCCTGGCCTCTGTTCTATATAGGAAGATTATAAGTGAATTGACATGAGCTGTTTAAGATGCTGTTGCCAAAGGATATGTAAGCAAACCAGATACATGACATCCCCAAGATAGACGCTAGAAATACACTATAGTAGAAACAATATTATACATGAATGTTGCCTATCACTAACACAAGACCTTTCCATTTATGCCAAGACATTGGACCCTGTGACCTTGACCTTGGTCATTTTGGTTAAAGTTTCTGGTTGAAATAAAATTTCAGGAACTGTATATACAGCCAATTGTGCCTCACATGAAATTCATATGAAATGAGCATCATGTAAATTTCACATGAAACTTCACGTGAAATTCATATAAATTTCACAGAAGATTTATGTTAATTCTTTTTTCACATGAATTTCACATATATTAACATCAAATGTATTCTACATGTATTTTTCTTTGTGACATTCTTGCGGAATTGAATTCACATAAAATTTATGTCAGAAATTTCATATGAATGTCATGTTAAAAATTTCATGTAAATTTCATGTTCGAGCTCGTTTTACATAAATTTCATATGGACAATTATGTGAAGTTCATGTAAATTTCACATGAATTTCATATGAGAAAGGAGGGGATCTCCACAGGGATATGAGGCACAATTGGTTGTTTAGTGTTAAGTCAGCTAAGAATTGACATGGGTTAGGGTAATAGGTTAAGGTTAGGCTTGTTAAAATGGATGACATGTACAGGTGTCAATTTTGTGTGCTTTTTCAAAAATTCTTATGTAGTTTAGATTTCTTTTTCGTACTTTTTATCGATTCATTCACGCGACAAAATAAAATTCATCAAGATATTTTATGATTTTTGGCAGTTTTCCTTATTCTAATAAGAATAAACAGTACAGAAGTACCCATCAGTTATTTAGTCTCATAGTCGAGAAGGCAAAGCAAAATCATTAGATCAGTCCATACTTTTAAACAAATATTTATTGATGACATAACGCAATTTATTAAACATTTTGAGGCAGGAGTAAAGGAGCAAAGGTACCCCGATGGAATAATGGAAGGATCTTTAAAAGTCGAATTTTGCTTAAGCCCAAGCAATTAATGAATTTGACCAATTCTGCAGGAATAGAATAACCTCTATACATGAACCCAACTTTTATGCACAAGACATGCATGTTTAGAACATTTCAATAGTTCAACATCTGTACTTTTTGCACTAGTCTATTCAAAAGATCCCAAAAGCATATAACTATTCAAACAATGAAATCAAAGATAAACAAATCATAAATAAAATGAATCAACAGGGCTATACGATATATCGCAGGCGCATAGCCAGAGTATTTTTCAAATGGAAGAACGTTCAGTCAGGGGGTTGGGCAATGCTTTGAGGCCCCGTGTGGTTCCGGGGAGGAGCCCTAGTGGTGGATCAAAGAGAAGAATTCCGGAATCTAATTTATTCTATACATTTATAAGGCAGTTTTCTACGTTAAAATGAACTTTTGTACATATTCTTTACATTCTTTTATTATTGTTTTGCAAAACGATGTGGAAGCATCTGCGTACTTGAGTACACCTGACTACGCGCCTGTATAATCGGCCTTCACATATATAAAAAAAATCATGCAGTTTTTATTTACGTTTACGTATGAGACATGAACTAAGAACTTGCAATTTCTTGTTATCAAAATTTCTTAAAATTTCTAAAACGAGGGTCCAGTATCATCACATGCCACCAACCCTGCTACGTCTTTTGGCTCATTTTGGACACAGTAATTTTCACACTCTTTGGGCATATTACATTGTTTAGATTGAGGATCACTGACGAGGGTTAAGTACCCGAAAGGTGCATGTCTGGTCCATGCTGCAAATTGATCTGTTCTCAAATGATGCTATTGAATTTGAAGACGTTTTACATTTGAAGCCTGATTTCATGATGTAAAAGAACAATAGATAAAAAAAAAATACCATTAGAGGTGATCAGTTTTCAACATCATTTATCATACTTTCGTATTATTAATATTGAAAGACAAGAAGAAGGAACAAATCTGCAACATTACCAAGTTATAGCATTGATAGTGGAACACACAAATTAAATTGCACCAAAACACGACCTACAAAGAAAAACACCATAGAATTACCATTGAAACAACACAAAAAGTACCTCAATGTTCTCTGTGCACTTCATCTCTTTTTACTCTTCATTTTCATATTCTAAACTTATAAACTTATATTTACGTATAATCATTGAAAGACATATGTATATGGAGGAGACTTCCTTCAAAACCACAACCAACAATAACAGAACAAACCCAGCGGGAAAATAAAACAACAACATTAAATTTGAAGAAGTTTGCTGAGTGTCACTGCTGGTGTGATCAAGAGTCCCCGAGGACACATATAGCCATGTTCGATAAACTTTGGTTAATCGAATCTTCAGTGCTTTCGAAATTTTCTGTTAGCAAAATGTCTTGAAATTTCCGAATGGGTCCTGTAGCATCACATCCCATCCATCCTGATACAAACTTCTCTACATTTTTAGACATAATAACACTTTTTGGTCATATTACATTTTAGATTGAGGATCACTGACGAGGGTTAAGTATCCGAAACGTGCATGTCTGGTCCATGCTGAAAATTTATCTGTTCTGAAATGACGCTATTGGTAATTTGTACCACTTAGTGAGTGTAATTGCTGGTGGACCAGGAGTCCCCGAGGGCACATGTAGCCAAAATTCGATCAACTGTGGTTGATCGTATCGTCAACGCTTTGGAAAAATTTCTTGAAATGTCTAAAACTGTAGCATCATATATCACCCATCCTGCTACTTCTTTCGGTACATTTTTGGATATAATAACTTTCACATTTTTAAGCCCTATTACAATGTTTAGATTGGGGATCGCTGACGAGGGTTAAGTACCACAAACGTGCATGTCTGGTCCATTCTGCAAACTTATCTGTTCTTAAATGATGCTATTGAATTTGAAGACGTTTAACACTGGACAAAACAACTTCAATAAACAACATTGGACGACGAGACACGAAACAACATCCACAAAGAACATGGAACAATCAATGAAAACGTACCAAATCATGAAAAACAACTGATATTAAAATTTATGTTCTATCATATCATTTCAGTGGACCATATGCGCACTTCAACAAGTTATGTCACATTAATGATGTTCAATGCTGAAATACAGGAAACACAATGATGTAGAATAATGAATAGTAAAAGTCTAATGACAAATATGGATAATGACCATATCCCAATACACAGCAGAAAACGGACAACCTAGAAACCACAAACCGAAGGCACACAAAAACAGAACCGAAATAAACAAAGAAAAAACCTCCACCACATGAAAAGAAGCGAACTCCCAATAAGGGAGCGAGACCAGGCGTCCAGGAAGAGCCAGCACTCCCTAACCGCATGCAAAATTTGTACCATTTGGTGAGTGTCACTGCTGGTGGACCAGGAGCCTGCAACATTTGTACCACTTGGTCTGTGTCACTGCTGGTGGACCAGGATTCCCCGAGGAAAGTGTAGCCAAGTTCGATCAATTTCTGTTGGTCCTTTCTTCTTATGCATTCGAAAATTTCTGTTTACAAAATTTTCTCAAATTTCTAAAACCTGGGCTTTTTAGCATCATATCCCAGCCATTTAAAGTTGACCTAAAACTTCTGCCAACGAACCCTCTAAGGACAGAGCTATGACACAATGGAAGGACCCTAAAGGATTCAAAAACTTTCATGAAATTTTGACGGCGATTTTTATAAAATGTAATCAAGTGAAGTGCCGAAACACTGCGAAAATAGGCGTAGATAAGCTGATGAAGATCAACATGCACCTACCATAAACCTTTGACGGCCATCCACTATAAATAGCAAAGGAACATTGCATAATAGTTATTACATAAGTTAGAGGGTAGTCATTATTTCATTCTATTTCATCTATGGACCGGCTTATCCGGGGTAACATGTTTATTATCACGACCAAGCAGACATTGACTTCAAATAACGATATCGTCCCCTAGAGCTAATTAAAAGAAAAAGGTCAAGTGTCGCAAATTAATCATAGATTTATTAGAGTTGGATTTTGCATATCAAGTGCTAATGAAACAGTTATATTTTTCACAGCATGCGTCAATCTGTGAGATACAATATAACTGATAACTTTTATGAATACCTTCGCCCCTGTTTACAGGAAGATAATCTATTGTATGAAGTTTTATTTATACATCGATATTTGTGTGAATTTCCTTTTATCATGTGGTTGTTAATCATCGAGTAATTGGCTCCTATTGATTCTATCATACTACACGATAAGCCGCCATGGCGTCCATTACTAGAATTAGACAATTCGTATCTCGTCATTTCGACATTAACATCATTCCAATAGTTATATTGCAATGACCCTTTTGGCGATACCATATATATTATTTTTCACTGTCCTTTTGATCTGTCGTGACAGTGTCAACAACATGTTTAAGATATTCTGAATATAAATTTCCTATTTCATGAAAAATTCTATGGAACATATATTTCAATATTGACAATTTCAACCACTAGGCTGGTATCGCTGCTGGTGGACTGTAAGTCACCGGGGATACCTCTCACATAGTTTTAGTGTTTACGCACTGCATTGAAATATATTCTAAATTTCCTGTCATTAAATGAAACCTAAATTTCTAAAACTTAGGGGTATTTCCCTCATTGCATAGCTCTGTCCTTAGCTGGGGTTTTGGCATAGTTCTTTCTGTTATGTTTAGAATAAAACTCTTTGCGCCTACCCTCCAACCATTTTTGTGCATGTTTTTAACGAAAATACGCTTCTGAATAAACCTTACACAAAATTTGGAGCCGCTCATTTTGGCAAGAGGAAATTAAAAGTCTGTTTCGAAGATGGCGCCAAGAAACTTTACTTTGGCTTTATTTAAACTGTTTGACACGAAGTACTACTGACGAGGATTCAATATACGAAACACGTGTCTAGTACAATAAAATCGGTACTATAGAACATATATTTCAATATTGACAATTTTATGACATTTTACTTCGGAATCCGTTTAATCAATCATACAAGTCAATAGTACATCTTTTTGATTTACAGTTACTTTCAATTTTGGTCGGTAATTGCAACAAAGTTAACAGAAAAGACTGAATTGTTCTGTTGTTTTTTTTATTTATTTATTTATCTATCTATTTATTTATGAGGTGTTTTACAGAAAAGACAAATAACTCTTTACACAATCCACAAACCAACAAAGCTGGAATAATGAGCAAAGTTAGAATCATGTATGCTAACATTGTGAATTGTAGTGTATTTTGTAGGGTTGAATATGGCCTATTAGTGCGTATTGCTTGCTTGAATAAACGTTTCTATCGTCTTCTTTCCTCTGAGTATTGAGTCTTCTGACAATTAATTTCATGGTCGATTGGAATTAATTTCTACCTTAATACCACCTTGCATGTAAAGATATCTTGTGGTTTTATCAATCGCCTCAACATGTCAACAGACGGATCGCGATATATGGTAGAAAATCTACAAATTAGACATTAAGAGTCTCCTGAAAGTACCATTGCCCTATATAAGATTTTTCATTTTTAGTTCCTTTAGCCAGGGGATGTCAAAGTACAAACAAGGCCCTGCATACACGTAGACTTTTTGACTTATGAAAATATCGATAATTTATGTTTAATTCGGGCGATCCTTGCAAAAGGGATAAAGAAGATCCCGACGACAATCCACACAGCACTTACAATAGAAGACCAAATTGAGCATCGACGGACCCCAAGTAAGCTAGAGGTAGGACTAGGTGCCCGGGAAGTCATATTTTTATTTTCATATCAGCAAAAGAATACAACCATAGATTAATTCCACTTAGTTGACTCATCCAAGGTGAATTGTGCAAAAACTTTTATTTGGTTATCTCATTCATTTAAAAAAAATGAACTTGTGCAGAGCTGCTTCCATTCATTTCAGTTGTGCTACTAAATTTGGTTTTTAGGTAGATTGTACCTTTGGTCAAAAATCGGGGAAAAATTAATAGCAATTCTCTGTAAGCATTTAAACAATTTCGGCACGCATGGTCTCCGATTTTTATGAAATTTCACCTATAAGAAGGGACCAATGCAAAATGGAAAATTGGACAAAAAAATTTATTCTAGGTCATCTGGTTACCATGGCAACGGCCTTTAAAGTTGAAAAAATGGCAAAATTGAGCTTATTTAGAGCTCTATAATTTGGTCTATATGTGACATCAATGGAAGATTTTTTTATGCATCCTAAAGATTAGGACATAAAATTTTAAATAAGCTCACTAGTAGTGTCTGATATTGTAAAAAGGCTGGTTACCATGACAACATAATTAGCTAATTTTGATATATTGATTTCAAAATGCTGTTTGTATTTTCCAATTTTTCTTCTCTCTTGATGGGTATATAATAAGGAGATAGGATTTATTTTATAAAATGAGCAAATTCAAGATAAAATCACTTGTTGCTATGTACATAAGTTACCTTGGCAACGGTAACTATGGTCTTTAATAAAACTTATTTTCCAACTTCAGAGTCATTTAAAAAAATTGCATCATGATGAACAGATAAAAATTGTTGGGAAATATCTAACACAAAGAGCTCTTTCAAAACCGTGAAAAAGCTTTGAGGAACATATGTTACCATGGCAACCATTTTTTATTATCTTCATAAATCAGTAATAATTAATCCCATGAAGTTCAAATTTAATAACAATAAAGATCTAGTAAGCCTCTATCAAAATATGATAAAAAAGTTTCAAAAAATTAATGGTTGCTATAGTAATTTGGCCATACATTATAAAAATATGCTTTTTTTGTTGTTTTTCGAAGCCTTTTCCTAAAAAAAAAAACGAAACAGGCTTACACAACCTTTTTTACATATACGATAAAGCAAAGTCTAAACTTTATTTTAGATTTAAAAAATTTCAGATTACTTATTTTTTGATGCCCGTATCCAAGGACTCAAAGTGGGTCTATGTGCAATTTTACACAAGCATTCCCATAGCAAAGGGCTATTTCCTGAATATATTTTTTTTAAATTTCTTTCGTGTAATGTAAGATCTACTTGAATATATTAATTAATTTTCATCACTTTGAATTGAAATTCAATGATCTAGTAAAAAAAGGACTCTAAATATTGTCCAAAATATCTTTTATTTTTGCGATTTGAGGTCATGTTGCCATAGCAACAAACAGAAACTTTGTCCAAATGTAAATGCTTATGTTTTATTTGCATAAAAAAACTCAAAAATGTAAGTAATTTATCGTTGAATTTTTAAAAAATGACAAAAATACTATTTTGATTGGGTACCTGTGTTGTTGTTATGGAATCATGTAGATAAGACCATAAACCTAACATTATTATTACTTAACTTGAAAGAGCAATGATAGGGTACTGATAATTCATTAGTGTTTGTTTTATATTATGCTGCATAAATTATGTTTGTGACATCAGAAACGCCGAAAAATGCAATTTTCATTATTGAAAGTCCGTTTCCATGGCAACCGGATGTGATATTAAAAACATTATTAAACAATTTTTACTTTGGGTCAGACCCAACCTTACGTACAAATTTTATCAAAATCTGAGACATGCGTCCTTCATAAAAGTGCAAATGCTTACATTGAATAGCTATTAAGCATGTATACCCCAAATGTTTTCTTGATATTATTGCACGTTGGGCAATGCTAATTCAAATATATTTTTTGGCTTAAAAATGTTTTTACAACGAAAAAATGTGGATTTCTGAAATATTTTTCCATAGGTGTAACATGTGTAATGTTAAAATAGGGATCACGTGATTTATAGACGATAATCTAGGATTCATTAGAAAAGTTTTTTTTATAAAAAGTTCAAAGATGATATATAAGCACGAACATTCCAAAAAAAGTTATCATAAGGAGAATATAAGCTCTCACGACCAGAGGAACGAGGTACCTTAAATTGGTCTGTGTGAAAATAATTCATATATACAGTTAACCTTCATGTTTGGATTGTTGTTTGGGTTTGGGTTTCGCTGATTCCATCACCACGTCATAATAACGGTTATCTCCTCTTTTTCGGCCTCGAATATCAATGATGAGATGTAAGTTGTTAAACTGTGCATATGCTGCACGGACATGTATTTCAATATTGACAATTTCAACAACTTTGTTGGTATAGATCTCTGCTAGTGAAATCATTAGTCCCTAGGTTTATCATTCGACTAGTTTTCACAGTGTTTCGGCACTTGTCTCGACACATAATTTTTAATTCTCAAAATTTAAGAAATAAAAAACTCTAAAACTAAAGAGTATCTCCCTGATTGCTTAGCAGATTATTTAGAATTTGTTTCTTCAACGCATTAGAAAATTTCTGTATCAAAATTTCTTGACATTTCTAAAAGTCCTGTAGCATCATATTCCACCCACCCTGTTACGTCTTTCGGTACATTTTCGGACATGATACCTTTCATACTACTTTGCCATATTACATTGTTTGGTCCATGTTGCAAATTTTCCATATTAAATTGTTTGGTCTATGCTGCATATTTTCCGTTCATGTCTGGTCCATGCTGCAAATTTACCTGTTCTTAAAGGCCGATGGGGGACTATATAAGGGGACAGGTAAATTTTCTGTCATTTCCTCACTGACCGCTATAGGGTTAACATCTCTTATTGGTATCTGATTGGTTCCCTTTAATCCTTTTACCCCTATCAATTTTTGATTGACAGCTTAAAACGGGTGAGACTCGGGTATCTCATTAGCATAATAAAGGATTACCTGTCGGGTTGTCTTTGATGTAACACGCCGCTTTCAGACGGCGCTGTCTTCAAAGACGGTACGCCACGCCTATCAAGCTTATGTCACACAGGTATACCTATTAACGACCGGGTGGTTCCCAACGTCGGCCTTTAAATGATGCTATTGAATTTGAATACGTTTTACATTAGATTGAGGATCACTGACGAGCGCTTAGTACCAGAAACGTGCATGTCTGGTCCATGTTGTGAATTTATCTGGTCTTAATGAGTTAAAGAAGATCCTGACGATAATCTCAACAGCACTCACAATAGAGCACAAAATTAAACATCGACGGACCCCTAGCAAGCTAGAGATGGGACCAGGTGCCCGGGAGGAGTAAGCATCCCCTGTTGGCTAGCCGCACCCGCCGTCGATGTTAATGAAGCATGGAAATGAAAATATATATAATTCATGCACTGTCTGACGTTGTCTATATAGAAAGTGCCATGGCGACAATGTCAGGGAAGCATATTCAAAACACTTACAGTCAAACCCCTCGCGGGGAACTTTTTTAAATGATGCTATTTAATTTGAAAACGTTTATTTAGGCTTTTGATTTTCAAAATTTCATATTGGTTTCGGCTAGCCAAACAGGGATGTGCTTACTCCTCCCGGGAACCTGGTCCCACATCTAGCTTGCTAGGGGTCCGTCGATGCACAATTAGGTGCTCTATTGTGAGTGTTGTTAAGATTATCGTCAGGAATTCTTTAACTCATTGGATTTCCTCGTTTTCGGTCTCGATGAGATATACGTTGCTGAAGTGTGCATATGGTGCACTGAAATACAAAGCATATACTTCAATATTGACAACCTCTAAAAATAGGCCTAAAAACTTTGACATCGCATGAATATCAATAAGAAAATCTCAGAAGCAGAAAAGAATAGGCAACATCATTCATGTTCTGTTGACTGGTAGCTCTACTAGTAAGTATCTTTTTCTCTCAGAATTATTTAAGCTTTAAAGGCCGGTTGGGGCTTTAAAAGAAGACAGGTAACTTTCCCGGCATTTCAATATTTTGGCCGCTTTAGGGTTAACATCTCTAATCATGATATGATTAGCCCGATTAATTCCCTATACCCCTTCTCAATTTTTGACTGACAGCTTAAAACGGATTATATTGGGGTATCTACGTAGCATAATCAATTTTACCTGTCGGTATGTCTTTGATGTTGCACACCGCTTGCAAATCTAGGAATATCACTTGAGGGAACGCCGCTATCATCAAAGCATTTATGTCACGCATGCCAAGCATACGTCACGGTTCAGTATCCCGACCTTTTTAAAACATTCGACACGGGCATCTGATGATCGAGGGTTTTTAAGGGTCTAACATGGTATCTCGACAATGAGAGCTATGTTTCAGAGAATTCAAACTTGTGCAATGCGTGCTTATTTACATTTAGAAATACTCCAGAACCTCAGGTCTTTCGTATGTATCATAAGATAGATTTACTGATTGGAAATGAGGCGAAACATGACCTCATTCTAGTTTACAACTCATTTAAGGTTCTATCAGAAGGAGAAAGCTTTAAACTGATTTTATTACTTTATGCATGTAAAAGAAGATCCCTGTGACATCGGAAAGTGCACACGGTTTAAACACATGAAAATCTTTTTGACATATTGCATGATATGTAATCGTAAAAATTTACCTCTAAGTTATAATGTTACTTTTAATCAATCAGGTCGTGTTGCTTGAAAGGGTTTGTGATACTGAAGCGGAAACCGTTACGACATTGATCGGAAACTCATAAAATACCTTACAACAAAAATCAGGGCATAGAAAGTGATAAAGAATGCCATTGCTTAGAACAACTTTCGATCTCTTGTTATTTAGATATACAGAATTTTTAAGAGATTTTTTGGTTTTTCTGAAACCATTTTTCATTTGAAAAATGATTATAAACCTTTGTGTCGAAGTACAGTTATTACATTGATTACATTGATAACAAAAAATTACAAACACAAAAAATCGTAACATCAATCATTACATAACAACAACGGGATACCATAAACAACGAATATCAGACAAAAATTCCAACAAATACAACAAGACTACGCTTCAGCCACCATTACGGAACAACCACTTTACGCATCATCCACCATTACGGAACAATCATGGGATACCATAAACAACGAACATCGAAAAAAAACTCAGCAAGAATGTGACAGCGAGACACGCGGTTCAGCATTATTTTGTAATTTTATTTTGACGATGCTCATTGAAGAATATATGAAACTCCCATGTATTGACTCAAAATTAATTATACATTATACATCTTAACAGAAACTGAATATTTGATATAAAGATGGTGTGGTATGGCTTTTTTCCCCCTTTTTTGTTTTTGTTTTAGAACAATTCTTTCTTATTTTCTGTTTTTGTCTTCTTGCAGGGAAGTTTAGAAGCCCAAAATCATACAAAAAACCAGATGTGATGGAAATAATGAAATTCCTCGTATTAAATCAGGCGCATAGCCTGGTGTTCACAAGTACACAGATGCTTATTAAAAAATGTTTTAAAGAATTTCAAAAAGTATACAAAGAATCATTTTAACATCTGAAACTGCCCTGTAAATGTGTAAAATACATTAGATTCCGAGACTTTGTTCCTTGGATCCCACCAGGGCTTCTCACTGGACCCAATAGGAGCCTCAAAGCGATCCTCCAAACCCGTTGACTTGAAAAGTACTCTGGTTAGGCGAATGTAAATGTATATTTTCATGAACTGTTAAACTTTCCAATTTCTAAGCTTAAATGTAAATAGATAGCAATAGTTTTAATCTTTCCATTTTCAATTCAACCTTTAATTAAGTATTGCTTTAAGATTGTTTCATTACGATTTTTTTCATGAAATAAATATGAAAAGCAATTTGTATTTAATATTTGTTTGTTATTTCTCCTACCTGGCTAATATGTTTCCCAGTTTCGGAGGAACGCAAAACAGAAAGCAAACAAAAAAATGGAATTATTGCGTTCCATTGAGACCTCTGAAACCAAAAAGAGACACAACTTCACATTTTGTTTAACCCATCCAACAGTATATCATATACTACTCAAAAAAAGTTTTGCACCACTTGGGATTTCCCTTCATTTTTTATGCCAAGAAGCATCTTGTTCTTATAAATTATTTGAAGAGATATATGATGTTATTTAATTGAAACTTATTTGCCATGTTTGAATGGGCATTGCTTCTTGTGTTTATCATTTCGATTTGATGAAATTCTGTTTTCATTTGAGCAACGGTGTCTTGAAAAAAAAAGCGTTTTTTTTTTTTCAGGAAATTATCAAAATCTTTAATGTTATCAAGTTCTAATGGATTCCTAAACCAATACGAAAATCACAATGTTGCAAAGAGGATATCTCAATTCTTCGACACAGAATACTAATTGTCTATCTTTTCCTATAATTCTTTATAGCCGAGAACTTTTTATGAAATATTGAAATTTTCAAAAAAAAATTGCATAATTTTCAAACTTGACTGTCTTTCCTGGTAGGGATACTGAGACCAATAGGAATCCACAGTCAGATTAAGTAATCTATTTCCTTTATGGCAAGAAATATTAAAATTCAATAATCATACCATACTGTATGGAAACTGAGCATGAAAGGCATGTAACTATAATGTAAGTTAACGACAAACAGATTTGCGGTGCAAAATTTTTTTTGAGTAGTATACATATGTTGAATTATCATTTTATCTAACATTCAATACAAAATAAACAATACTCAATTACATGACAGTAAGTGTTTTGAATATATATATGTCCCTGACATTGTCGACATAGCACTTTCTATATAGACATAACGTCAGACAGTGCATGAATTTTATATATTGTTTTCATTTTCGTGCTTAAACATAGACGGCGGGTGCGGCTAGCCAACAGGGGATGCTTACTCCTCCCGGGCACCTGGTCCCACCTCTAGCTTGCTAGAGGTCCGTCGATGCTTAATTTTTTGCTCTATTGTGAGTGCTGTTGAGATTATTGTCAGGATCTTCTTTAACTCATTTTTGTCACACTTATGCCCTTTGCCGTGTGGAGCTCGTAAAAAAGTTCCCCGCGAGGGGTTTGACAGTAAGTGTTTTGAATATATGTCCCTGACATTGTCGCCATAGCACTTTCTATATAGACATAACGTCAGACAGTGCATGAATTTTATGTATTGTTTTCATTTTCGTGCTTAAACATGGACGGCGTTTGCGGCTAGCCAACAGGGGATGCTTACTCCTCCCGGGCACCTGGTCCCACCTCTAGCTTGCTAGAGGTCCGTCGATGCTTAATTTTTTGATCTATTTTGAGTGCTGTTGAGATTATTGTCAGGATCTTCCTTAACTCATTTTTGTCACACTTATGCCCTTTGCCGTGTGGAGTTCGTAAAAAAGTTCCCCGCGAGGGGTTTGCCAGTAAGTGTTTTGAATATATGTCCCTGACATTGTCGCCATAGCACTTTCTATATAGACGTAACGTCAGACAGTGCATGAATTTTATGTATTGTTTTCATTTTCGTGCTTAAACATGGACGGCGGGTGCGGCTAGCCAACAGGGGATGCTTACTCCTCCCGGGCACCTGGTCCCACCTCTAGCTTGCTAGAGGTCCGTCGATGCTTAATTTCCTGCTCTATTGTGAGTGCTGTTGAGATAATCGCCAGGGTCTTCTTTAACTCATGTAACTTATGTTTCCGAAAATAAAGAATAGAACTTAAAATTTAATCTTCTTCAGTTGAATTATCTAACTGTTGCTGTTTTCATTAATTAACGACAGGAAAATAATGACGATCAAGGGAGCATGTTCATCTTATCAGAGATTGGTAGCAACAAAGTAATTAACATTTAATTGAGAAGGGACTATCCTTTTACTTGAATTCCATTAATGACAAGGATTTCATTTAATATCGTTTTCTATATAATTGCAATTGTATTACGTCATTATCTAATTAAGATATGTTTGTAATTTGTATTTCAAGATAATGAACAATTCGCTAATCTTGTATTTACATGTATTTCCCTATTCAATAACTCAAACGTATTAGATAGTCGGTCACGTTTTTGTTCTTCATATATCCTATCTTCACTTCTCTGTTACATAGACGTACACATACACGTAATCACATGTAATTAAACCTATAATTTGTATTTTGAGATAATGAACAATACGCTGATCATATCCACTCTTTACTTCTCTGTTACATGGACGTACACATACACGTAATCTGGATAACCACACCATTTGCTGCTTGCGCCCTAAGTCGGCACCTCTTACCCATTGGTCTTGTTGGTTTATGTGTAGGCTTTCATGTTTAATGTTCCTATGTCGTGTGTCTATTTGTAAACATCCCTTGCTGTGTTTGACTATTCTGTGTATTTCCATCACGTGTTGTGGTGCTTTGCTGTTGATACTGCAACAGAGTCTGGTTGGAGATCCCCTCCTTTCTCATAGATAAACAAATTTTCTCACTCACTTACGTCGTGAGACAAAAGAAAAAAACATCTCACTCCCATATCGGGAGTTCGCTTCTTTCATGTAGTGGAGGTTTTTGTTTCTTTGCTTTTGTTCCTGTTTTATCCTGATTTTTCATGCCTTCGGTTTCTGATGTTCTGAATTATCGATTTTGTGCTGCATACAGGGATATGGTCATTATCCATATTTGTCATAGACGTAGCAGTTTGAGATTCCCTTGTCTCACACTCAACTTGACTCCTATTATGACGTCATAGAACGTACCGTCACACCATCGTTAGATTTGTGTAGGTTTTGGTATCGATTATAATTTTGAAAAAAATCATTATGATAAAATGAGGTGAGTGAGAAAAATAATCAATCACGACGTTACGACTGAGAGAGGGGAACCTCATCCTCGTGCAAAAGATTTTCTACATCCACGACTCGGCAAGCATCTTCGTGGATTGCAAATCTTTTACACTCGGATGAGATTCCCCTGTCTCAGTCGCAACCTCGTGATAGATTTTATTAGTCCAAACTCTACTTTAGAGAGCAGCCGTATCGACAAATATTTCAACATGCGGTGCACCAAACTTACAAAATTTGGATAATAAGTCCTGACATTGGTACTCATGCCAAAATTGTCATGAGAAAATATATACTTAAAAAAAACCCATCTTTGTGGTCCCCTACTGTTATAACCTGTAAAGCTAATTTTTCTGTATTTTGATGTTACTGAAGATAATCTTCGACAAATGGTTGATGCAATGTAAAAAGATATAGTCGATTTGAAAATTTCAGAACCTAGAAATGTCCTTTCCTATTAATTTTTTTTAATGATTCTTATATATGGAATAGTACTGAACGATTCTAGCTTGGTTGCCACTCTGGCAACCTTGGGCAACTCTTATTATTGGCGGAAATCCAAAATGGCCGCCAAATGCCTTCAATCAATAGATTAAATTAAATTCTTTCTTTAAATATTAAGTGTGGCGCATCAAATCAGGGGTTTTGAAGGTCAACAAACCCATTTCCGATGTCATTTTTACAATTTGAATTCATTCAGGACTAAAATTCAAGATGGCCACCAAATTTCAACCTCATTATGGTACAATGTGAATATTTCAATAAAACGTTGATGTAACACATCTTTTATGTAGTTGCAATGCTCCTAGAATAGATTTATTTTGCTGTTTTGATTGTTTTCAGTTAACACATACTCTTGGGACAACTCTGCTTATCGTGGGAAATTCAAAATGGCCACCTATATAATAGTCTCCTACTAATGTGTAAAATGTAACAATTACTTGATATATCAAGTGTAGCACATCTAATCAGGGCTTTTAAGGGCCAAATTCATATTTGGTGTTATTTTGCTTATTAGTTCATTAAAGGCTTAACATGAAATGACTCCTCACTTCAATATTCCCATTTCGTTACGAATAACTGTAGTGCATATTATCACTGACGAGTGTTTATTACCCGAAACGTGCATGTCTGGTCCGTGCTGTAAAATCTGCTCTAAAATGATGCTAATGAATTTGAAGACGTTAAACATTATTTGTTACCCCAAAGGTGGTATAATCCACGTGTAATTTCCTTTTGTCGATATAAGCTTACAAATGCACTTTTTACATAAGTTGCACATTCTCAAACCGTAAAAGAGAACAATCTTTTTTATCATAAAAATAAATTAAATTGCAAATATTGTGTATTTTAAGAAAGGGGGATAAGAGTCTACCTGAAGCAAGAATCTACATCATAGGGCTATGGATTGTCAAAATATCATGTCAAATACTTAGGTGATTGTCCTATTTGAAAGTCTGCAAAAGGAATTCAAAGGAGCAAAGTTCTTCCAGGATTTCTGCATGATCTGTATTCTTGACATAGATCATTTCCCTGTCACTGTTCTTTTGATTTATGCTCCTGTTCTGTTCTAGATTCATTTCAAGCTTGTCACACTGACTACGTCTTACTCTTCAACCAAATACTCTGTGTTGTAAGAAAACATTTGGAATGAAAACCTGTTTAAGATTTATGATATAGAAACCACCTTCAAACTGTATGGAACACTGATATCCAAGACAATTGCTTTCAAGATAGATTTCACTCACTTGAGTTTTACATGCCAAAACATACGTAGGACCATTTCATCTTACCACAGTTGAAGATTCCTCAGATTCAATTTAGAATCACTGTAGAGAAAAACGGAGGAAATCTCCAACCAGAAATTAAAATTATCCTAAGATGTAATGATAGCAGATGAAATTTTGAAAGGCCTGTTCATTTACAAACTTAACCGGCCTTATGAAGAGAAAGGAGAGTGCTAACCCTGTTACTATTGGGTAGCCTTCTTTCATAGAAGAATACATTCTATGCATCAGACATGCATGATTCGGACAATGAATGCTCATTAGTGGTACTTCCACATGATGATGTGAAATGCTTCATTAGTACTTCTAGGTACCTGGATGATATTCTTACTATCGATAATACTGTTTTTGAAAAGTATAAAGATGTTATTTATCCACAAGAATTGACTCTAAACAAGGCAAACTTTACAGACACTGAAACACCATTTTTGGACCTAAATATCAAAATTGTCAATGGAGAAATTCATACAAGTGTATATGACAAACGAGATGATTTTGGCTTCAACATAGTAAATTTCCCCTGGCTTGACGGTGATGTCCCTAGATTACCGTCATACGGTATCTACATTTCACAGCTCATCCGGTATGCTAGAGCATGTACTGATGTTTTGGATTTTCATAATAGAAATCTACAAATTACAAAGAAACTTTTAGGTCAAGGTTTTCGCTTTCACAAACTAGTAAAGACTTTCTGGAAATTTTACAAAAATTATGATCAACTTCTTTTGAAATTCGGACCCATAAAAGCAACGGAGTATATTACTTTAGGTATTTCACAACCTGCATTTTATGGTGACATAATTAACAAAATAAGAAGGATCAAAGGTAGACAGCATATGTATCGAAAATGCGTCAGAGTCATCAAACGCCTTTTATACCGTGGATATGATCCTAATGTCACCAGACGGACACTAAGCTTGGTACTTGACCAATATACAGTCTTGTACGAGCGCATTCTTAAGACTTGCACTCTGACTGACTGTGACGACGGGACTCCATGACGGGCCCTGTCCAAACCTCTTTAGAGAAGACAGGGCCCCGACCACCTGTCCTCTCTGAATGTCAGTCGGACTCCTCGGGTGATTACATACATGAGCTCGCTACAGCCGGCAGAGCACGGACTGTATTACGCATGCCCTCTTTTTATATCCATTTACATATTCATCTGTGTCTCTGGGGCCTCTGCGTTTCGCGGTCTTGTTTGTGTGACGTCATCTTACAGTGAGGAGGTTGTTTTACACCACATTTGTACGTTCTTCGAGACCTCTAGGTAACTGGAGAAGTGAGAGGGTTGTGCGCACGTAATCCAGGATAACCACACCGTCTGCTATTTACTTGGCAGATGGCCGTCCTAAGTCGGCACCGGTTGCCCATTGGTCTCGTTGGTTTATGTGTAGTCTTTTATGTTTCTATGTTGTGAGTTGGTGTTCCTTGTCCCTTTTGCGTCTCTTTCTGTGGGTATCTGTTCTGTGTTTTTTGCATGGGTGTTTTGGGATTTTGCTGTGGGTGCTGCAACCTAGTGTTGTTGGAGATCCCCTCCTTTCTTTTCCAGCCAAAACGATTCAAAGAAGCATATATAATTAATGTTGTTTTGCCAAATTTGAAGACATTCTATTCTTACAAATAATGTCGAAGGGTTCCAACTCTCTACCTTCTTGAAGAAAATTCCAAACCAATTAACATACACCAGACACGTGTTTCGAATATCAAATTCTCATCAGTAATCTTACAAAGTTCCATTTTAAGTATATATAGCTAGGATAGAGATGTAAGGTTCAGAATGCCATTGCAAAATGATACATGTCATCATTAACGTTATACATAAATATAGTAGATAGCTCAACTCAACATAGATTACACCAAGGGACTGTTGTAAAGAAAACATCAAACACTTTCTATTGCATTCTTGCCGATTGGAAAAAAAAGCGACACAGGCCAAGCAAAGAAATTGCCATGATGGTCAAAGAGCCAAGATAACCAAGTTACCTCGAGTTTATTTTCTTACTCTAGAATCCCCTGCGTCAAACAAACTGGTCTTATATCAACATGATCAATAGGGAAACTTTATTTTTGTCTTTTGAGTACCATTTTAATCAAACAAATGACATGTAAACTTATCTTTGCATTACATTTTGACGAATCCTTTTCTGTTAAAGCTGAAACCATCCAATCCTATATGTCACTCTTATTCATTTTTCATTACATAGTAAGTCTTATGAAATAAGAGCTTGTGCTATTTCTTTTTACATTTTACTCAGTGGTAGGGGACTATTTTGAATTTCCTCCGAAGAAAAAAGGTGTCCTACAAATATGAGTGAACTGGAAACAACCAAAACAGCAAAATAAATGTATTCAAGGATCATTGTTATTACAAATAAGATGCGTAACGCGACTTTTTTTTTATTGAAATCTACACATTGTACCATAATGAGGTTGAAATTTGGCGGCCATCTTGAATTTCTAGCATAGAATAAGCCCAAAATGTCAAGATGACATTGAAAATGAGTTTGTTGACCTTCAAAACCCCTGATTTGATGCGCCACACTTAATATTTAAAGAAAGAATTAAATTTCACCTATTGGTGGAAGGCATTTGGCAGCCATTTTGAATTTCTCCCTGATAAGCAGAGTTGTCCCAGAAACATGTGTCAGCTGAAAACAACCAAAACAGCATAATAAATGTATTCTAGGACCATTGCAACTACAAATAAGATGTGTTACACAAACATTTAATTGAAATATTCTCATTGTACCATAATGGGATTGATATTTGGCGGCCATCTTCAATTTTTAGTCCTGAATGAACTCAAATTGTAAAAATGACATCGGAAATGGGTCTGTTGACCCTCAAAATCCCTGATTTGATGTGCCACACTTAATATTTAAAGATAGAATTTAATTCCATCTATTGGTGGAAGGCATTTGGCGGCCATTTTGAATTTCCGGCGATAAAAAGAGTTGCCCAAGGTTGCCAAAGTGCATGGCAACCAAGCTAGAATCGTTCAGTACTATCTCGTAGATAAGAATCTTTAAAAAAATCATAGGAAAGGACATTTCTAGGTCGGCCACATGTTATATAAGGCTGTCAAATCGACTATTATTAGGCTCTAAAGATGCATAAAGCCTAGAGGGCTTCTCTGAAGAAGAGGGAGAGCTGGGGCTGGGTTAGGACACCTCCGAACCTTCTGAAAAGAATGTTAAGTTCCTCGTATTAACATAATTTGTTTCTAAAGTTTTCACCAAACCATAGACTCGACTATCCCACTCATCCCCACCCCCATCCAATTAAAAATTCAAGATCCATGCATGAAAGCTTATTCCTCTTTTTCTATCGTAAGTAAATACCAAAAAAGAAGTTCCAGCCGGTCCAGGGAATATGGCATAATTGTGTAAGTCTTCATTAAAAAGGCGATTGCGAACCCCGAATGGAGACAGGACTATGTGCAGGGGAGGAATTAGCGTCCTTTGACTGCATGTAACTTCCGCTGCGAATGCCAAACAGAAAGGTATCAAATCCGGTAATGTTTAAATAGGTAAAGGACTGATAGGCAACTGTCGAAATATGCAATCAATTCTTCGTAGCTACCATAGAACTTCTTTGTGACATTTTTAGCCGTTCCCCCTAAGAAACCAGATTTCTGGCGAGCCTCTTCTGGGTAATCAGAAAAGTGGGAGGGTTGTGCGTACATAATCTGGATAACTACACCGTCTGCTATGGCAGATGACCGTCCTAAGTCGGCACCGGTTGCCCATTAGTCTCGTTGGTTTATGTGTAGTCATTTGTGTTTCATGTTACTATGATACGAGTTGGTGTTCCTTGTCCCTTTTGCGTCTCTTTCTGTGCATGTCTGCTCTGTGTGTTTTGGGGTTTTGGTGTGGAGTGTTGCAGCATCCACAGCATCCACGGCATCCACAGCATCCAACTGAGTGTCCCCTCCTTTCTTTCGTAGATCCAGGGGAATATGGCAACATTTTGAAAGACTTTATTAAAAAGGTGATAACGAAACCCCGAATGGAGACAGCACCAGGTGCCTGGGAAGAATTATCGTCCCTTGTGTGTACACAACACTCGCCGATGATGCCATCTAGAAGGGTGTCAAATACGGTCATGTCTAAATAGGGTAAAGACGGTCAATAGGAAAGGTCGTTCTCAAAAATGTCTTTAATGTTGTCGAAGGGTTCCAACTCTATACCTTTTCCATGCACCAAATACGTGTTTCGAATATTGAATTCTAATCAGTGATGCTTCCAGCGGAGACACCAAAATTAATTTCACTTGCGCCCTCTCTAATTTTTTAAAGTTAGATTTGTACATTTACATTACAGAGAGTGCGCGGCTCCAAATTTCCTGTAGGGTCGATTCAGTAGCATATCCAAATAGAATCTATGTTCAAAATAGCATTGGAGGGATGGTGCTAAGATGTTAAACTCCTTCGATTTCGATTATATTTATCGGTTAAATGGCTAGTCATCCTTGATAGACAAACGTCGTGATGTACAATAAGTTCCTTGTAGCTACCATAGAACTTCTTTCTGACATCCTTAACCGTACCTTAAAAAAAACCTTGAGCAAGCAGCTTACTGTCGAGCCTCTTTGCCCTCAACATGGTGTTTTTGTGGACTTGCAAAGCGTTTTGGTTGTGAAATGAATACGTCATAAGCAGGCGAAGAATAAATGCTGCTGCACATGAAAGGGTAGCTGGTCCCTTTCGGTATCTACAACGATGTTATTGTGATTATTGCCGAACTAAAAGTCTTTACATTTTTGACACTTTTGAATATCGAGTGAAAGTAACAGATTTAATGAGATTTTTTAATCATTTAATTTCCATTGTCATTTTCAAGAAACGAAGATTCTGATTGGCTGAGAAATTTTGTTGATACATCGATCAACACAATTTTTCACGGAAGTCTATTTATAGCACTATTCTTAGAACTGGGGGTTCCCTCAAACACGAATGAACTCGTTGCTGAAAATACAATTTGTAGATGTTTGCTTATCAATTCAAGGGTACCATTTCTTTTCTACTTACTCAAAAATTAACAGTGCATGTAGAATTTGGTCAAACTAGTCCTTATTCCAAAGATATAGGGGACGATCGTTCGCTGTTTGAATCATGGCGGCTGCCATAACTTGTTTTGGCAGACGTATCACTGCGAAACCTTCCGACTTCCGAAATATAGTGCGGTAATTGATTGTTTATAGATCCAAGAAAACGTCTGTTTTCCATAATTAAATGATAAGAAATGAATCTCATATTTTTTCTGTTGATGCAGGTATCACCCGAAAAAGTGGACAGAAAACTTTTGCATCAACGCGCTACGCGCATTGATGCAGTTTTCTGTCCAATTTTTCGGGTGATACCTGCATCAACAGAAAAAATATAAGATTCATTTCTTAATGAAACAATTTCATTTCAACACCTACAGGGAATATTTTCCAAGTAATTTCATTCATCAAAAACATTTTTGAACATTCAATTCGGTCTTTTCGAAATACAGAGTTACTTCCCATTTGTGCAGGTATATGACGTCAACGCATTGTGACGTCATCAAATTCTATGGAAACCAGCATGAAATTCGGGGAAACAGGGTCACATATATGACGTTTCCAAAGGAATTTAATGACGTCACAATGCTTTTACGTCAGATACCTGCACAAATCGAACGTAGGACTGTAAAATCGAAAAGACGGAATATGTGATAGAATTGTTTTAAGTCTTCTGCGTAATTGACAGCATAAAAAGAGTCGGTGTTGCCATGAAACAAAATCAAGCTTTCATGGTGATTTTTCACGTCGTAATTTGGATCTTTTCAAATTATCATTAAAGGAGAAAATCGCGAAACAAAATGTATGATTAGGTAAAATTAAAAAAGGAAATCGCCGCAAAATAGACATCCTTAATTTGTAAATGACAGCGTGCAGCCAGATTTATTGAATCATTTACTTTCCCGTTAAATTAGTTTATTCCGTTATTTCTTTTAAGCGTATAATTTACGTAGAATACATTGACATGACGTCCTAGGGTGGATTTGATAAAAACAGAATCAGTCTTATCAGTATTTGAAAAAAAAAATATCCAATTATTTGCTCTTCATGAGTAAATTAAGGATGTAAAATTTTATGAGCAATATCATTCAAAGCGATTCTGAATCAAGGATTACAGTTGGTTTCTGATTAAATTCTAAGATAGCTCTATTAATTAAAATTGGACTGACTAAGCGCATACATATGAACGCCATTCGTCACTTTGACCGATAGAACAATTATTGCCGAGTCATTGGGAAATGATTTGTTCATGGAAATAATGATCTAAAAGTGAACATTGTTGGTGAAAAAAGCGAACATAGAGTTTGAAAAATGATAGCTTGATTTAGATCAAACAAAATGCCTTTGAAATTTTTTTTACTATTTTTCAACACATACTGAAGATTTGTCAAACATTTGTTTTAAAAGATGACACACTTTCATTTTATTTTATGATTATTGCTTCGATCAATTCATAAATATGATACTTAATTATTTACATTTCTTGTCGAATAAAAATATTTGGGTCTAGCAATGTAAGCGCTTAAGGTGGGTCCTTACTCGTGAATTTAACAGATAAATTTTGTAAATTTTTAAAGGTTTCTTCTATATACAATAGTCAAAACGACATGATGAACACAGACATAGATAGGTAATTTTGTTTTCATAAATTCGCATATCGTAAATAAAGTTATGATTGTATCTTTATTGAGGGGATACGGGATCTCAAAAACATCATTTTTGTACATGTAAGGGGGCAATGTACAAAATATGTTGAAATGTGATAATCAGGCTATGTAAGTTTTCTTTCTTTATCTGTAAAAAAATTGCATGAGAATGCCAAGTGTTCAACAGCGTGCACACATTTTATTCAGATTTTCAGAGTTCAGTTGAGAACCATTTTGCGTTCTTTAAAGTTCTTTGAAATTTGCGTTCTCTTTGCTTGTTCCGTATAAATATACGGACTTGTACACACAATCCAGAAATAATTCTACCATCAACTTATTTCTGCATTCTGATATCAGATCAATATTTCAGACAAAATAATATGTATTACCAATATTTCAAGCTCACTTTGCTCCTCTTAGTAAGTTTCCATAGTATACACCTGTTCAATATAATGGAAAGAAGTGGCTCTAAGTGGCACCATATTCATCCTACTGAGCCACTTGAAGATTAATATAATCTTACGTGAGGGGGGATGGCAATTTCTCAACCCGAGTGTACAAATTGTGCAAGTCCGTGATGAGGCTTGCCAAGTCATGGACAAGTACTTTTTTTACACGAGGGTTGAGAATTAGCCATCCCTCCCTTATGGTGGTGTTTGAATATTGTTTTTCTCCAACGTCGTCTGCTAAGAAAAATAACTTATAGCATATGTTATAATCACCTGTTTGTTGCCTTACTTCTACAACGTCGCTTTGGTAGCAATGACGTCAAAGGGTGAGATCAATGACATCGCAAGGTGAATTCGATTTATCTCACCCAGGGAAATTTTGAGAGTTCTCAGTCTCAAGTGGAAGATTATCTGATGTATGTTTCTCGACTTTGAGACTGAATAACTGTTAGGTACTTCTTTGATATTTATTTCTGTCCGTTATTTTTCAGTGATGTGGTGTGATTATTTTCGTTGTCTCTGTCTGTTTGTTTTTGTTATCTCACCTCATGCCCGTGTGTTCCACTGTTATCACTGACTACGTCATCATGTTGGGGATCTCTTTCTTATCACTGACTTTTATCACCTTTTCTTTACTCATAATTCCGACCAGCTTCCAGATAGGACATGAGATAGTGTTTATCTTTTTGACACAGATTACTGAATCAAATCTGAAGATACATTGTACACTACTACGAAAAAAAACTTTGACTTTTTGACAACTTCTTAAATTTTTCAAATTTGCTAAAGATACTCAAATTGTAAATATAGATGTAAGATAGTATTACCATTCTGTATTAATTCAAATCCCATGTTATCTCAATTATGAGCCTTTTCTATTCTGCTCCTACGATTGTCTTTTCAATGCAAATTCTAAAATTCTTTTTTCCAACATCGAAAAGAAATATAACGATTTTACACAAAGGAAAGAAAGAAGATAATCTGAAATATGTCAAAGTGGCTCAGATGTGGTGTCAATAGGTCGATTTTACCAATTCCCTACTTTCTTTTAATCTCCTAATTTGTAAGGTATCAGTGCTTGTGGCCTTATCGTACATTTCTCTCCATAATATTAATGGAAAACAATGTTTCATCGAATTCATCATTCCGGGCAAGCTTTATTACTAACAGCAGTAATTTGCTAATATAGAGATTCGATTTAGTTGTTTAATTCCCTTATTCGTCTAAATAATTCCATTAGGTCTTCAAGATATAGGATGAGTTGTAATTTATTGCTGCTAAATGATTCTGTGTTTCAGATCGGGCTCGGAATATCGGGGAATATAAATCAAACTAATCCATGGACGACATATTGTGCCGCAAACGAGTCTTACCATGGCATCATGGGATGAACCATCACATAATCCGAATGTCTTTAATTCCAGCCTACACGTGATGGTAATACCAAATGTCTGTTCAAGATGAAAAGGATGTTACTTTTGGTACTGATGCGATAATGGATATATTATATAGATAAACAAATTTGCATGTACGAAACTTTTTAGTAGACCAATGGTGCGAAAAAAAAAAATCCCATATGGCATGTCATTATATTAAACAAGCATTTAAATAGATCTGGACTGTAATTGAGTTATATTGGAAAGTGATCTTTCAAATTTTCTTTCATAAGTTTGACTAAGTGTCAATTTCTATCTATAATTTAATGGACAAATAGAATATATATGTTACCTTATGATTTAACCTTTTGCACCCATGCCCTTTTAGACTATATAACCAACCTTGTGTCTGCACATCCTTAGTCTTTTAATAATTAACATTGAGCATACGCAGCCGTAGTGCATGTATAACTAATCTCGTGTATATACAGCCTTTGTCCAATAATATTACGGAAAGGGTCCAACTCTTATACCTTCTTGAAGAAAATTTCAAACCAACTTATTATGAAACAGACACGTGTTTCGAATATTAAATTCTCATCAGTGATGCTTCCAGCCAAAGTGATTTTCATACGCCACCAAAAATTCATTTCACTAGCGCCCTCTAGTTTTATTTTTAGAATTTAAATCTGCACATGATCCTTACAGAGAGTGCGCGGCTACAAATTTCCTGTAGGGTTGATTCATGAGTATACATGCATAACAAGGGACGTTAAAAACAAATGAACACCAAAATACAACAGACTACACATTAACCAACGAGACCAATTTGCAATCGATGCCTACTAAGGATGACCATCGGCCATGTTTCTAGGAAATTGTGATGTTACTCGGACACATGCGATATGCGAACAACGTCAGTTGAATACTGACCATCAACACGAAAGTCAATTCGTAACCCAATCAGATAATCCGAGATCCTGGCCAATGACCGAGGAACTGTCTTAGTCGGACACTGTATTCAATTTTCTCGCAAGTTTATTCTTAATATTCAATAATGACCGAGGAACAGTCAGTTTATTCTTAATATTAACTAATTCATGTCATTGATTTTTGCATTTCTAAATTATCTTATATAGCCTACACAACATTTGAAGCCACACATTCTTGACCACTTACAACTTAAATTTTGATTTTTGAATGTAGGAGAAAGGAGAGGATCTCCAACAACACTAGGTTGCAGCACCCACAGCAAAATTCCAAAACATCCATGAAAAAAAACACAGAACAGATACCCACAGAAAGAGACGCAAAGGCACAAGGAACAACAACTCACAACATAGAAACATGAAACATAAAAGACTACACATAACCAACGAGACCAATGGGCAACCGGTGCCGACTTAGGACGGCCATCTGCCACGTAAATAGCAGACGGTGTGGTTATCCTGGGTTACGTGCGCACAACCCTCCCACTATTCCGATTTCCAAGAGGTCTCGAAGAACGCACAATTATGGTGTAAAACAACCTCCTCACTGTTAGATGACCACACACAAACAAGAACGTAAAACACAGGGGTCCAAGCAACACAGATGAATATGTAAATGGATATAAAAAGAGGACGTGCGTAATACAGTCCGTGCTCTGCCGGCTGTAGCGAGCTCATATATGTTATCACCCGAGGAGTCCGACTGACATTCAGAGAGGACAGGTGCTTCTCTAAGGAGGTTTGGACAGGGCCCGTCATGGAGTCCCGTCGTCACAGTCAGTCAGAGTGCAAGTCTTAAGAATGCGCTCGTACAAGACTGTATATTGGTCAAGTACCAAGCTTAGTGTCCGTCTGGTGACATTAGGATCATATCCACGGTATAAAAGGCGTTTGATGATTCTGACGCATTTTCGATACATATGCTGTCTACCTTTGATCCTTCTTATTTTGTTAATTATGTCACCATAAAATGTAGGAGTACCATTGTGATTTCTTCGTTTGTTTTTGTAAATCTGAATTATTTGTCTCGAATCGCATAAATAACCGGAAACATACGTGTTTTTTTGGCTTGGCATGGCTGCTTTTTCGCACCTTCTCCTATATTCATAATAAAATGGAAGGTTTTCTACATAAGTACCTTTAATTCAACGTACATGTTTACATGTGTTCATACTACGACTAGACTTGCATTCTAGACGTTCCAATAATACGGTAGGGTTTCAACTCTATACCTTCTTTAAGAAAATTTCAAATCAATTTTCATGCACCAGACACGTGTTTCGAATATTAAATTCTCATCAGTGATGCTTCCAGCCAAAGTGCTATTCATAAGCCGTCCAAATTCATTTCACTAGCGCCCTCTAGTTTTACTTTTAGAATTTAAATTTGTGCATTTACTTTACAGAGAGTACGCGGCTTCGAATTCCCTGTATGGTCGACTCAGTAGCTTATCCAAATAAAATATATGTTCAAAATAGCATTGGATGGATGGCGCTAAGATGTTAACCTCCATTAATTTCGATGATATTTTTCGATGAAATGGCAAATTTCCGAAATAGCAAAAACATTTACATTACGTCAAATTGATAAAAGGCCAAAACAAAGCTTCTTTCAGGGTATTGAGCTGGGAAGAAGGAAAATACACTTAACAAACATCAAGTCACGGGGAACGATTTTTACTGCTCCACACTACAACAAGAAATAACCCGACATTACAACATCCGACGTTATCTTTTTTACTGTGACGTCATAAACAGTTACATGTACAACGTCACAATACAAAATGCCGTCAAATATTGTGATGTCGGGTCTTAGCGTGCATTAAATGCAGGTGAAGATCGTCTTTTCAAGGGTATGAAAAGCTTCTCTTTTTCCACCAGTTTTGGAAAATACGTAATTTAAAAAATCATTAAGATGTTAGCAGTTGTATCGGGTTTTTTTTTTGCATTCAGAATATTTAATTCAATGTAATGCATACAAACAATTTCCTTCTTGACCTCAAGGAATGAATTGATATGATGAAAAAGAATACTTCTGAGTATTTTTAAGTCGAAATAGATTGAAAACAACAAAGAACAGTAAATGACTTCACGTAGACCCATAAAACTAGGGATCTTCTATCTTCCCATGGGAATATTCCCCTGATCCGAATACATGTTAACAAGATTTCCGTTGTTTTTGCCGTTCCAATTGGTAGAGAGTCTTCAAATGTGTATTGAAATACATTTCCTTAATGATCCAAAAAGAGTTGTTAATTTCCAAGTTTGCGCTTTAAGGCGCACGTTAAAATGAGAAAGAATTATTCGTCATAATCTAGGGGTGGTAAACAATCAAGAAGGACTTAAACAATTGGTCTAGCGTGTCATAACAGTAAATTACAAGAGCTTGAAAAAGCTTTCTGTCGAAGAAAGTGGCATTGAACATTCCATTTTAATTCTTAAGCTTTAGAAGTTATACTGAATGTAACAACTTATTTCCCATTGCTATTGAAATTCATCTGGTATCCTCAATTCTTATGTTATTGTTTGGTAGATAAGACAGGGTTTTCAATATAGAGGTCATCTCCGAATTTGCATGAAAAAACATCGTTAAATCTATTATTAGGTTCTTATTGTGAAAAGAAGAGGGAGTTCAATAAAAATCAATTCTATTGTACTTATTACAAAGTAAAAAAGTTCCCCGCGAGGGGTTTGACAGTAAGTGTTTTGAATATTTTCCCTGACAGTGTCGCCATAGCACTTTCTATATAGACGTGGCCTCAGACAGTGCATGTATTTTATATATTCTTTACATTTTCGTGTGTGAACATCGACGGCGGGTGCGGCTAGCCAACAGGGGATGCTTATTCCTCCCGGGCACCTGGTCCCACCTCCAGCTTGTTGGGGATCCGTCGATCTTCAATTTGTGCTCTATTGTGAGTGCTGTTGAGATTATCGTCAGGATCTTCTTTAACTCATTACTAAAAACCGTTTTCCAACACTGTTACCAAAGGGAAGCTTTATGAACAATTACTGTGTACCAAACATTAAATCTAATAGCATAAAAACTGAATCACAAAAATACGTATAATTTACTGTGAAACAAAGTAGCTTTAATTTAATAGAATAATTATTTTCTTGTCTGCAAAATCGTATAAGAAACATAATTTATATATATTTCGAATATTTCGGTATGGGATGAAGCTAATATTTATGAATATACGATGGTTTTTCTTTATTGATATGAAACGATATCAAAGTTAATTTGGGAACATTAATTAACATTTGTACCACTTGGTGAGTGTCACTGCTGGTGGACCAGGAGTCCCCGAGGGCACATGTAGCCAGTTTCGATCAACTTCGGTTGGTTGTCTCTTCAACGCATTCGAAAATTTCTGTATCAAAATTTCTTGAAATTTCTGAAACGTGGGTTCTGTAGCATTATATCCCAGTCATCCTGCTACGTCTTTCGGTACATTTTGGACATAATAATTTTCACACTCTTTGGCCATATTACATTGTTTAGATTGAGGATCACTGACGAGGGTTAAGTACCCGAATCGTGCATGTCTGGCCCATGCTGCAAATTGATCTGCTCTTAAATGATGCTATTGGATTTGAAGACGTTTAACATTAAACATGTCTTTTATATTGTATTTGGGAAGTAACTAAAATGTCAAATATAAACAAAACCAATCTCTTTATAATTTTACCACATAAACTGTAAACGTGGAAAGTTTCGCGTGGGGACAATTTTCGCGTTTTTCGCGAATCTATAGACATGGCGAAAATTCCACCGCGCGAAAATATCCCCGCTGCATTCTCGCAATTGGAAAAGCATTTTCATCGCGAAAAAAAAAACCACGCGTAACGTGTTGATTTTATAATCGCGAAATTTCCCCCCAGCGAAAATAACCACGTTTACAGTATAGGAATGATCGTTAAAAAAAACAGGGCCAACATGGCAAGAAGATTTTTTTTATAAGAACCAACAACCACGTGTCCATGTATATCCATTAATTTCTAGCGGATTCAATTTTCCAGGTTTTTTTTTTCAAATCATGGAATTTCATATTTTTTGTATTATCATGATTCTCTGAAGACGTTTAACATTTGTTCCACTTGGCGAGTGTCACTGCTGGTGGACCGGGAGTCCCCGAGGCCTCATTTGGCCAGGTCGATCAACTTCGGTTGATCGTTTTTTCAGCGCATTCGAAAATTATTTCTGTTGTCAAAATTTCTTAAAATTTCTAAAACGTGGGTCCTGTAGCATCATATCCCACCCATCCTGTTACCTATTTCGATACATATTTGAACATAATAACTATCACACTCTTTGGCTATATTACATTGTTTGGATTTGGGATAACTGGCGGGGGTTGAGTGCCCTGGGCGTGCGTGTCTGGTCCATGCTGAAATTTATCTGTTCTTTAAAAATGATTATATTGAATTTGAAGGCGTTTAACATTCATCCAAGATAACTGACTATCTATATTTAAGTTAAGAGAGAATATCGAGAGCAGCCTTGGACAAGACAACGACTTTAAAAAAAAATTGTCCAATGCTGATCTCGGTAATCTTTACATTGTATTCAAGGAAAAAGCTGGATGTTGTGTTTATGACCTTTCCCGGTGAAGAGTAATCAAGAAATCCAGAGAGCGGCTTTCTGGACAAAAATTCTAAATGCGGAGCAAGAGACAAGCATGTTTCGGATAATGCATCCTCATCAGTGGTACGTCAGACATAGCTTCATCTTTTACACAGCGTTATCTTTTACAAAGCGTTATCTTTTACACAGCGTTATCTTTTACATAGCGTTATCTTTTACATAGCGTTATCTTTAATTAGTTATCTTTTTACATAGCCTTACCTTTAGTTAGTTATCTTTAGCCATAGCGTTATCTTTTACATAGCATTACCTTTAGTTAGTTATCTTAAGTCATAGCGTTATCTTTTACATAGTATTGCCTTTAGTTAGTTATCTTAAGTCACAGCGTTACCTTTGAAATAGCATGACCTTTAATCAGTTATCTTTTTCATAGCATTGCCTTAATTAGTTATCTTAAGGCATAGCGTTATCTTTTACATAGCAATACCTTTAGTTAGTTGTATTAATGAATTTGAAGACGTTAAACATTTAGTCATGGCGTTATCTTTTACATAGCGTTACCTTTAGTTAGTTATCTTAAGTCATAGCGTTATCTTTTACATAGCATTGCCTTTAGTTAGTTATCTTAAGTCACAGCGTTACCTTTGAAATAGCATGACCTTTAATCAGTTATCTTTTTACATAGCATTGCCTTAATTAGTTATCTTAAGGCATAGCGTTATCTTTTACATAGCAATACCTTTAGTTAGTTGTATTAATGAATTTGAAGACGTTAAACATTTAGTCATGGCGTTATCTTTTACATAGCGTTACCTTTAGTTAGTTATCTTTAGTGATAGCGCTATTTTTTACATAGCGTTACCTTTAGTTAGTTATCTTTATTCATAGCGTTATCTTTTACAATATCGTATTATTTGTCGGATACTATGGAAACCAAAAAAAAAAAAGTCATAACATTATCTTAAGTCATAGCGATTATTTTACAATATCATATTATTTGTGGGATACAATAGAAACAAAATGAATTGATGTCATAATGGTATCTTAATTCATAGCGTTATCTTTTTCAATATCATACTATTAGTAGAATACTATTAAAACGAAAATATGATGTCATCATGTTATCATTTACATAACGTTATCTTTGGTTATATTTATCTTTAGTCATAGCGTTGTGTTTTACAAGATCATACTAATTGTGTGTTACTACTAATATCATAGCGTTATATTTTATAATATCATATTATTTATGGGAGACTATTGAAACAAAAACAATTGATGTCATAATGTTATTTTTTACATGGCGTTATCTTTGGTTATAGTTATCATTGGCCATAGCGTTGTGTTTTACAAGATCATACTTATTGTGTGATACTATTGATGTCATAGCGTTATCTTTTACAATATCATATTATTTGTGGGATACTATTTAAAAAAAAGATTGATGTCATAATGTTATCTTTTACATAACGTTATCTTTGGTTATAGTTATCTTTAGTTATAGCGTTGTGTTTTACAAGATCATACTAATTGTGGAATACTATGGGAACTAAAATTTTGATGTCATATTGTTATCTTTTAACTGGCGTTATCTTTAGCTATAGTTATCTTTAGTCATTGCGTTGCGTTTTACAAGTTATTTGTGGGATACTATGAAAACCAAATATGTGATGTCATAACGTTATCTTTTTAAAAGTAGCGTTATCTTTAGTTATAGTTATCTTTAGTCACAGTGTTGTCTTTTACAAGATCATAGTATTTGTGGGATACCATGGTAACAAAAATGTGATGTCATAACATGTAGCCTTAAACTGAAATATCTGCGTCTCAGAAATAGTAAAATCAAATAGTTAAGTGTCACACACGGTAACATAGAACAAATAGAAAATTCAAAACTAATACTGAAATATAATATCTATCTATAAATCAAAACACAGATAAATTCAATCTTCGCCGAAAAAAATAATTGTTTTTTGTTTAGCATATTTTATACATTAAACTGTGCTCACCAAAAGGGAATCTGAATTAGCAGCATAAATATGCTATAAAATTACAATAAAACACAGTTTGATCATATTTCTTATTATTTTCTTCCTTTAGTTATGGGAGATTTCCTCGCAAGAATATTGTTATCGCAGCACCAATAGCCAATGACGTAGAGAAAGATTGATTCATCTGTATAATTAAGAATATCTAGACTTTAAGGTTCTATACTAGTTATTCTTGATCCTTTATTGCATATTTATGTACTCATTTCTATTATGGACTGTGAAATACATAGATTTGCAAGTATTATATATGACAACATATAGGATATTGGTTACAAATCAATCATTTCATGGAAATTGTGTATTTCTCATACAAATGATTCATTTTCCAACAAACAAATAATATGAATCATGAAAATGGAGTCCTCGATCCAAGAGCATGTTGTTTTCAAAGTGTGCTTATTGCACATTTAATCTATTATAGGTCATGTACCTACTCCGAATCAAAACTTATTTAAACTTCTGAACACAGAATTTGTTTCGAATAAAAATACTATTCTTGAATTTTTGTTATGTATTAATATTCTATATTTGTTTTTTTTTTAATTTGAAATAGATTTCACATTTAGATCTATGTACAATGTATCTATTGATGTCCCAGAACTGACGAATTCATTCCTCTCGATTTCAATAAAATTGAAGAATATCTTGTTTTATCAATATATAAATGTATAACCGTTCTATGTTTTTTATCAAAAGTTGTTATAGAAACTTCTGATTAGTTTCCGGTCATCGCCTTTGAAGATGGTCAAGTTTTTTTTTTTTCATGGTCTTTGAAAGATACTTAACATGCTCTAAAACTAAGAAGATGTCTTATGTTTCTCCTCCGAAACTCCTTAAAACTTTGGACTCTAAAAAGGAAGTCAGTTAATGGACGACTTGCTATGTGCATTAGCTCAAACACATCAATGAGGCGTCCAATACCGATAGCAAATAAGTAAATCTTAGACCGCTTGTCTATTTCCGCTTCCTGAATGGTCTTGCCGACGTCATCCGAGCGTCCATCTGTGAAAATTATGGCCACATTAGGGGAGTAGGGACGATCTCCATTTTCCTCCTTAAAAATATTTGTCCTCAGAAATTTCAAAGCATCAAACGTTTTGGTTTGCATTCCTCTCGCAAACGGCAATGTTCTGATTACTCTCACCATATCATCTGATGTGTTCAATTCGTTCAAATAAAATTCGACCTTAAGCTTTTCGCTAAAGGTTACAAGTGCAATTCTGGTTTTCGAACTGGAAACATCGAACATTTTCACCAGTCGTTCTACAAATTTCATCTGAATTTTGAAGTATGGTTCCCAAATACTGCTAGAGGCATCTACTAAGAACGCAACGTCAGCGGATCTACCGCAGTAACGATCACCGACATGCTCCGTTACGGTAGCTGAAATCAATAAAGATTTTTTTTTTAATTTGATGAAAGGTATGATCGAGATCAAGAGGCTAGGTATTGGACCTATTTTTAAACATCATTGAATATTTATTACTATTTTGGTACCTAATGAAGATCTTATCTTTGTTTTTGAATCATTTTTAAGATTAAGTGTAAGAAAATTTACAAATATGTTTCAAGTCAGCAACGTGAAACTTATGTGCACACGTCATATCATTTGAGACCGACAGTCCACCAGCAGATATACCAACCTAGTGTTTGAAATTATCAATATTGAAATTTATCACGCCTCGTACTAATTTTAGCCAATGACGTCGCAGTATTACTGTCACGTGGTGTCCTACCTTGACGCCGAGGTAGGTCACTACATTTTCAAAAGTCAAAAATAACACAGAAAACATTACGAAATGGTTCTTGAGATTATCGTCAGGATCTTCTTTAACTCATTTGTGTCACACTTATGCCCTTGCCGTGTGGAGCTCGTAAAAAAGTTTCCCGCGAGGGGTTCGACAGTAAGTGTTTTGAATATATTTCCCTGACATTGTCTCCATAGCACTTTCTATATAGACATAATGTCAGAGAGTGCATGAATTTTAGATATTGTTTTCATTTTCGTGCTTAAACATCGACGGCGGGTGCGGCTAGCCAACAGGGGATGCTTACTCCTCCCGGGCACCTGGTCCCACCTCTAGCTTGCTACGGGTCCGTCGATGCTTAATTATGTGCTCTATTGTGAGTGCTGTTGAGATTATCGTCAGGGTCTTCTTTAACTCATTGGTATGATAAATAAGTTATACGGTTTATTTCTGTCATACTTCCTACTCAAGGTAAGTGTGCAAATATATATACAAATGTATATACCTCCTTTGAGTAGGAAGTATGACAGGAACAACCCAATAACTAATAATATGTTCAATGGTATTGATTTAGTGCATCATATCTCATTTCGAGTCGCTTAAGAAATATATCGGGGAAACTTGGGGGAATAATAAGGGATAAAGAAAGGGTATGTAGCATCGAAATAGCAAAGCTAGGCTTTCTCGCATCTTCTGCGAGGTTTATACTTCTTTGTCCGTCTATGTAAATTCAACATGTCCCTTCAATGTTGCACACATTCTTGACTATCAAGTCATGAATATGAATCCTGTTATTCTACTTGCGAATCCTGTTATTCTACTTGCGAATCCTGTTATTCTAATGGCGAATCCTGTTATTCTACTGGCGAATCCTGTTATTCTACTGGCGAATCCTTTTATTCTACTGGCGAATCCTGTTTTTACTTGCGAATCCGGTTATTTCACCTGTATGTCATGTTACAATCAATATTGAAATATATGTTCTAATTTGTAGAAATTTAGTTGCACCATATGCGCATTTCATCAAGTAATGTCTCGCCAGCGATGCTCGAGACCGAAATAGAAGAAATTCAAGTAGTGAATACACGAAGAGCAAAAGGCTTAACTTTGCTTTAAAGCTATGCCAAAAAATATGGAAGAGTTTCAACGTGGGTCCTGTAGCATCATATCCCACACATCCTGCTACGTCTTTCGGTTCATTTTTTGACATAATTTTAACAGTCTTTGGCCATATTACATTGTTTAGATTGAGGATCACTGACGAGGGTTTAGTACCCGAAACGTGCATGTCTGGTCCATGCTAAAATTTTATCTGTTCTTAAAATGATGCTATTGAATTCAAGACGTTTACCATTTCAATTCTATACCTTCTAAAGAATATTTTAAATCAATGTATTATGCACCAGACACGTGTTTCTGATATTAAATCCTCATCAGTGATGCTTCCATCCAAAGTGAGTCCTAGAAACAGCCAAAATTCATTTTAGTAGAGCCCTCTGTTATAGTTTTTGAGATGGAATATTTGCAATTTGCAGAGTCAGCGCGACTTCAAATTTCTTGTACGGTCGATTCAGTAGCATATCGAAACCAAATCTGTGATCAAAATAGCATAGGAGGGATGGTGCTAAGATGTTAACCTCCTTTAATTTCGATTATATTTTTGAATGAAATGACAAGTTTACAAAATAGCAATATAATATTAATGACGTAAAATTGATAAAGTGCAAAAACAAAGCTTCTTTCGGGCGACAGAGCTAGAAACAAGTTATTAATACCCTTACAAAACATCCATGTCATTGGGAACGAGTTTAATTCTTCCACACTGCAACAGGAAATAAGTGTTTAGTTAATGATATCGAAGTGTTAGATCCAATTAAGGACATGTCTGTACCATCAGGGATATACTCTTTAGTCTAGGAATTAAAAAATCATTGTAATATATTTTTTTGGTTGATCGAGGTATCAACACCAAAATTTATGGAAAACTACATCGTGCGGGTAACACAGGATGTATAAGTTTTTTGACACCTCGATCAACCAAAAAATATTAAATTGATAACTTATCATTTCATTTCGTCGATTTTCAATGTTTATTTGCAGCTTTGAATTTGTGTTGTTAACGACGTTGCTTATGACGTTGCTAAGCGTGTACTTCCGGTTTATGTTGATGCAGGTATCAACAAAATGTATCGGCCAATCAGAATTATTGTTTCTTAGATATAACGATTGAAAGTAAATGATTAATTGATCACATTTGGTAACAGAGAAATTTCAAATGATTTCAGTCGAAATAGTATCAAACTAGGCTAACGATATCCTCAGGAAGTAACATCCCAACAGCAGAGGTACCAACCTACATGTGGTGGCTGAAATTATCATTATAAAAACGTATGTTCTATTGAACAAAGAAATGACAACGCACCATATGCGCATTACAACAAATAATGTATTGTAAGTGATGAACGAAGTCGTAATAAAAATAATCCACTAATTAACCTCGAACTTACGTCAAATAACCAGCTTAGGACAGAGATATGGTTTCAGGGATACATCCCCCCTTAGTTTTTGAATAATTTATCAGGTTTGGTTATTTCACTTGTGCATGGTGTTATGACACTTGCTTTTGTAAATCGACCCATTAATTTTCTCTATCAAATAATATGTCAATTTAAGAATTGTTATCATTTGAATATTTTCATGCGCTTAGCTAAAGTACTCACGAAATCAATCAAAACATTTCGCAATATGGATTACTTTGTTATTTTTCCATGTGTTCCCGTCACTTTAAACTCACGTTTTTAATGATTAATGTATATTAAACTATTTTAGTGTGCTTAAATGAGTTAAAGAAGATCCCGACGACAATCCCAACAGCACTCACAATAGAACACCTTAAAAAGTGTCCCAACTTTTATTTTATACGTTCATGTAATAGTGGAGCAACCAAGTCGCTAAATTTGAAATTTTAATCAACCCACCTAACACAGGGCTAATTTTTATATCAAACGAAAGAATATAACATGGGACATCAGATTTGACCTGTCGTAAAAAATTCGTATGGTCAGAATTACTGTAAATTCAGAGAAAAGCGGAAAATTAGTAAAATTCAAAATCATAGATATTTTAACAAATATTATCATCCTTTAATAAATGAAAAGTCAAACTGACCGAAATCAATGTCAATATGCTAATTGAAGTCAAAAGAAAATTTTTGGATCAAATTGATTTTTCTAATTTCAACTTCATGGATGAATGAGCAAAAATTCTAAGATAAATTGGTAAAATTGAAATTTTCAATACTTTCACTTCAATATTGAGAATGTTAATTCGAAGATAAAAATTAACATACAGAAACGATATTTTGATTTGTGAATGTGTTTTTGGGAAAGTTTGATGTAGATCGATTGAAAAACTTAAGAGTACCAGGCAAATGAAGTGCCCCACCCCCCAACTTTGTTATAAGCGATTCACTGCAATATAAACTAGGAGAGGTTTTCTCGATAATACGGAGTAAAACTAAATAAATACGGCTAAATTAAGTTTCAACATATAATAATGAATGAAAAGTATCGCTTTATTTCAAAGAAGACGACAAATTTACATCAATAATTTTGAAAAAAAAAAATTTCTGTACTATCTTTGTTCTGGTAATTTCAAACATTGTGATATGGACGCATTTTGTCAGCCTAATTTTAGAAATAATTAAGTATAACAAAGATTTTATGATCAACAAAACATGGAATTATGTAATGCATTTTAGTTCCACAAGTAAGTAGCGTAGCTGCCTATACGACCAACCACATTCAATGCAATCATGGCATTTTCTTTCTCTGTTTGACCTTGTGACATCAGTTGTTGCTGAAACGTAGCTTAAATGCATCGTTCTACAGGTATTGTCGTAGCAAACTGACATGACCGTGCGGAGCTCATTTTCACCTGGTCATCGGAAGAGTTTACTTCTGATCAGGTGATAAAAGCCATATAAAATTACAGGTAATGAGTATTTACTCTAATTACGATGTGCAATTCATAATCTATCTACCCTAAAATTATATCAATTCGTCTCAATTGCTTGATTGAATTAGCTCCGCCCGGTCAGGTTAGTTTGCTACGACAATAGATGATAATGGGGGATAGCCTCTGATTTCTAGTTTTGGTTCTCTAGTTTCTGATTGGTTGATCGTTGATGGCCATTATACGATATTGTATGTTTTTGTTGAGTTTGGTTTCTTACTGTCTGTTTATTGTTTTTCATGCTTCATCCTTGTCTATAATGGACAATTTTTTTTATTTCTCTGCAATTGTTTCTATATAAATGAAACGGAAAAGATACAAACAAATAGTGAACATCAAACAATCACATTTAAAAGAATTAAAGACGCTCACATAAAACTACCAACCGAGAAGCAAATCTTTAGCAATATTAAAATAGAAATGACCACACGATAAAGGGTGCTCTATTCTCTGAGGTCTCACGCTCAGCTGTCAACATATCAGTCTCGTCGTTATAAAAATTAGATTTTACTATGTTGTATCGCATCTTGGACTCTTTAATATCCATCGTTGAAGACCGATGCTTTGCTGTTGGAATAGTTTCTTCTTGGACACATTTCACCGACTATTCTTTGCGTCATACATTTCACACTTTTTCAATTTTATTTCTTTATGCGGAGCTCTTTGGGAAATACGGCAATTGACGCGCCAACATTCTAGGCTCCTGTTGTGGCGAATTTTTCGTTGTCAACAGACGGTTCCTTTTAGTGATATAGCCTTTTATTTGTTGTATTGTAGACGTATGTAGTCCTTATTAATGTAGGAACTGGCCAATTAAATTACCAATATTACATATGACAATGTGGTGTTTATGCTTATATATATGCACAACCAATGTAATTCCCCGAGATGTTACTATTGAAAGAAACGTGCTGCAATTCGTGTATTAACACTCGTGACGTCACAATGCACAAGATCTAAAGAAACATGCCGCGACGGCTGTTCTAACCTGCAAACTGAGCCCGCGGTGACCTGAAATTTGACGTCACCCTTTTACTTAGAAAACGCGATTTCAGAAAACAAGAATGAAATAGACAACTATGGTGCATACATATAGAATAAATGTCATAATTTGTGTTTTGTTACGGGTATACAACACACAGCAAGTGCATTTTTCGCATGAAATGCGCTAACGCGCATTACATGTACGATAAATGCACTTGCTGTGTGTTGTATACCCGTAACAAAACACAAATTAAGACACTTATTCTCTACGTACAGCATTATGAATCAAAGCCCCCCCCCCTCCCGTGACCCTTGAGGACTTTCCATTGGATCTCACGGAGACATCAAAGGGGTTCTCTGACTCAGTATATCTTGAAAAGCATCCACTTTATTTTGTAACAGTTACAAATCTGAACGAAGAGAAAGGGCGGGTGCTAAAAGGAATAAATTGCACAACGTTTGCCCAAGGCACATTATAATGTTTAAAACACAGATAACGAAGAGCCCAAACTCTGACCAATGAACTTTACATGTATATTCACATCTCTGTGGTACCAAAATAAACGTCAAAAGATACTTTTCATAATTTTAAATAAACTTAATGCATTTTTCTTCAATTCACGTATTTTCATTTCAACTTGTCACGAATTGGTTTCCATACACGGTCTTACCACGGCATATTAAAAAGAAGTATTTTGCATTAATTTTTAAACAGTATGATGTAATTCGACTTTCTGCATTTAACTTTTATTAAAAATATGTATGTATACCGGTTGATAGGTACGATTTGATAGAAACTGTAACACGTGGTCGACCGAATCTTCATCTACGGAAACTCATTTGTGAAATGACGCTTAAATCAAAAGTATATACGCTTTAGGTTTTTACATTTATTTATGGCCCCTTAGAAAAATGATCAATAAAAAGGCATTGGAAATAATAAACATATATTTGTCGATATGTTTCGAGACAAAAATTTAGTCTCTGTGCTTGAGAGAAAATATTGACACGGATTCTTCATATTTCACAGAAATTTTCATAAAACTGCAATTTTTAGAGAGAGGAGAAACTATTCTTCCTCCAAAACAATTATATAACATGTGTACATATCTAATGCATTGATTGCAACGACTTTCTATACAAAAAAAGAACAAAATATAGGAATACCGAGGATATAAACGATAAATATTTCGTTTTAATTTTTCACGATTTTATCGCCTTTTACTCAATTTAAACAAAATCTGACCGTGGCATATTCTTTACGACAGCTCTATTTGAAAGCAGGGGTATTCAGCAAAACATTCAGACCAAATTCAGGCCTGTGTTAGGTGTGTTGATTAAACTCGAAAACTAAGCTTCTTTTTTAAATTGGTCGCTCTACTATAAGCAATAATTATGGGACTTTTGATACTAGTATACTTACTTTTCGTAAACTGGCATACATGTATCACCTGAAATAAAATAGAAAATTAAAGCAATTATTTCATATAGAATTTCGTTCAATTCAAATTTATTCTATCATATTACAATGTACGTAAAATTATTGATTGCAAAAAAGTCAAAAAAAAGGAAGTGTTTCACTATGCTTCCATAATTCCCACGATGATACCGTATAAACAGAAATTTTCGCGAGTATCAAATTTCGCGATTTTATGGTAAAATAGGGTGTCTTTATTTTCGCGAGTACAATTTTTCGCGATTCTTAATTTAAAAACAAATATGTACATATGATTTCATTGTTGTGTTCCTTCAGTTATTGATGTTTTAGTTATTTCCATCATAAGAATACACTCAATTTTCTTCTATTTTTATTTAGCCGCATATGTGAAGAATGATATGGAAAAAAAAAATGGCAGATATACCAATCTATGCTATACCTTAGTAACCTTACCAGACACAATATTTCGCGAGAATAATTTTCGCGATTCCAAATCACTCGCTGATATAGCTAAAATTAGTATCTCGCGAAAATTTCAAGTTATACGGTATTAAATGGTTAACAAGGAATCTAAGAGCGCAGGGCCCAAATAAAGTACCATGATACTTCCTGTGTAACCCTACATGTATATGGAACAATATGGTTACCCTTACTGCAATTTTCCAACTTCAAATCTTAAAATCATTACAAAATTAATGACAGAAAATATCATTACAAAGAATAATGTGTCAGAGACGACTGCAGATCTAAAGATACATGACCTTGAGCAAGAGCTAACAATAAATGCACTCCCTCAAAGAATTACCAAGCCTTGCTTTCTTACTGATACCACTAGGTGTGTAAAACTGATACATCAGATCATGGGAACAATATATGAAACACACCTTCAACAACGGCAATAGACACTGTAAATCTAATTCAGTCTCCCTTGATGGTGTGAGGTAACAATAGTAATTATATCTCCGTGTTTTCATGTCTGAGATAACTCACTACAAGTCTCCAGAGCAGTGTAAGTTTCTGACTGAAGGTGCCATTTTATGAAGTCGTACCCGAGATTTTAGGTTATCCATGTTATGGTATTAAGAAAATGATAATTCTCCCGCCTATATCCAAATTCTTAAAGTGATCACTGCGGAACACACACATATGAACGCAAAAAGCAGTAACTATTGAAGTCATTCAAAAAACCCACTCCATCAACAAAAACAATCGAGAACATTAAGACCGAGAACACCAACAAAGAGAAAACAAGTCATATCTGGAGAACAACACAAAATCCGAAGAGAGATTAATGTTAAATCGCAGTGAATCTTGGACGTCTATATTATACGTTATCACGGTTACAGACAGGTAATATGGTCTGATATACCTAGTCTTCGGCTCGGGAAATATAAATTCCAGACAAAGTATATCAGACCATATAACCTGTCTGGAACCGTAATTACGTATGATATATTTTAGGAATCGATGTGGTTATCAGGATAATGTGGGAACGACTGTCCCACAAATCCGGATACTCAGAGGTCCCTATTTTAAACATATACATTGGACCGACAAAAATTCAGAGATAGACAAGTCATCTGTAAACCGATGAGATTAAATAATTGCTACAGACAAACAATCATCAAGAAGTTGGTCACAGATACACCACGTAAGCCGGTAGTATCACCAAGACAGACCATGAAAAATAAAACATGCACCACGTAAGCCGATAGTATCACCAAAACAGACATGAAAAATTAAAACGTGCACCACGTAATCCGATAGTATCACCAAGACAGACCATGAAAAATAAAACATGCACCATGTAAGCCGATAGTATCACCAAGACAGACCATGAAATATTAAAACGTGCACCACGTAAGCCGATAGAATGACCAAAACAAACCATGAAAAATAAAACGTGCCCTACGTAAGCCGATAGTATCAACAACACAGACCATGAAAAACAAAACATGCACCACGTAAGCCGATAGTATCACCAAAACAGACATGAAAAATTAAAACGTGCACCACGTAAGCCGATAGTATCACCAAGACAGACCATGAAAAATTAAACGTGCACCACGTAAGCCGATAGTATCACCAAGACAGACCATGAAAAATTAAAACATGCACCATGTAAGCCGATAGTATCACCAAGACAGACCATGAAAAATAAAACATGCACCACGTAAGCCGATAGAATGACCAAAACAAACCATGAAAAATAAAACATGCCCTACGTAAGCCGATAGTATCGACAAGACAGACCATGAAAAATGAAACATGCACCACGTAAGCCGATAGTATCACCAAAACAGACCATGAAAAATTAAACATACACAACGTAAGCCGATAGAATGACCAAGACAGACCATGAAAAATAAAACATACACCACGTAAGCCGGTAGTATGAACACTACAGACCATAAAAAAAATAAAACATGCACCATGTAAGCCGATAGTATCACCAAAACAGACCATGAAAAATAAAACATGCACCACGTAAGCCGATAGTATCATCACTACAGACCATAAAAAATAAAACATGCACCACGTAAGCCGATAGTATCAACAAGACAGACCATGAAAAATAAAACATGCACCACGTAAGCCGATAGTATCACCAGGACATGCAGACCATGAAAAATAAAACATGCACCACGCAAGCCGATAGTATCACCAAGACAGACCATGAAAAATAAAACATGCACCACGTACGCCGATAGAATGACCAAGACAGACCATGAAAAATAATACATACTCCACGTAAGCCGATAGTATCACCAAGACAGACCATGAAAAATAAAACATGCACCACGTAAGCCGATAGTATCAACACTACAGACCATAAAAAAATAAAACATGCACCACGTAAGCCGATAGTATCAACAAGACAGACCATAAAAAATAAAACATGCACCACGTAAGCCGATAGTATCACCAAGACAGACCATGAAAAATAAATCATACTCCACGTAAGCCGGTAGTATCACCAAGACAGATATGAAAAATAAAACATGCACCACGTAAGCCGATAGTATCACCAAGACAGACCATGAAAAATAAAACATGCACCATGTAAGCCGATAGAATGACCAAGACAGACCATGAAAATAAAACATACACCACGTAAGCCGATAGTATCACCAAGACAGACCATGAAAAATAAAACATGCACCACGTAAGCCGATTGTATCACGAAGACAGAACATAAAAAATAAAACATACTCCACGTAAGCCGATAGTATCAACAAGACAGACCATGAAAAATAAAACATGCACCACGTAAGCCGATAGTATCACCAAAACAGACCATGAAAAATAAAACATGCACCACGTAAGCCGATAGTATCAACACTACAGACCATAAAAAAATAAAACATGCACCACGTAAACCGATAGAATCACCAAGACAGACCATGAAAAATAATACATAAACCACGTAAGCCGATAGAATCACCAAAACAGACCATGAAAAATAAAACATGCACCATGTAAGCCGATAGTATCACCAAGACAGACCATGAAAAATAAAACATGCACCACGTAAGCCGATAGTATCACCAAGACAGACCATGAAAAATAAAACATGCACCATGTAAGCCGATAGTATCACAAAGACAGATATGAAAAATAAAACATACACCAGAAAAGTAAAGATGTTCTATAATTTGAAAGGCCAAAGAATACAGACTTGAGACACTATCTGTTGTGTGAACTTTCGTTTCGTTTAAACCATGCGCCATGCGCCAAGCGAAAAATTGCTTATGAAAATGCAATTGTTCCTCACTTAAATGAATCTATGCCTGTTAAACTTCTTCAAAAGCAATAGAAAAAAGTGAAATTTGAACTACATAGGGCGAGGTGGTAAGTCCAGAGACGTTTGATTTGTAATTCTCAAAGGTCTTACATTTTTTATCAAATCAAAATAGGAAATATATTACTTCTAGAGCCCGATTATAATCCTCCAGCAAATCATTTTTCAACTTTTTGCCCCCCCCCCCCCCCCCTTCCCTTGAATGTCAGATGTTCCGTGTCAGAAAACTTCTATTTTTGATACTTTTTTCATTCAAATTACATTAAGGCATGTCAATTTTCGTACATAAGATATGATGGGAATTTCACCCTTTTTAAATGACGAATATGGATAATGACCATATCCCCACATACGGATGATAAATTATTTTTCGGAATATATTATTCTTCGAATGATAAATTATTCTCATTTCGTAATGTTATTCATTCCGAGGTTTGCAACCGTTCCTATGAAAATTCTAATGATTTTGCCTTGCCTTCTCGACTTTGACACTGAATAACTTATTGGTACTTTATTAATGTTTATATTAAAGTTTCGATTGAAATTGCAGTAAGACATTTTGTAGTGTCAGGTCAAATATTTTAATGACGTGAAATAATAGAAATTAGATAAAACCAGTGGTTATAGATTCTCTAAACGAAAATGTGAGCAAAGACTGAACAAACAAGACATATAAGCCTGAAAAACCAGGAAGTAACAAATATTCTTAATACAAGAGAAATCGATGCCAGTGTGTTTGTTACTTGAAGTTTTAGAAAGAATATTCTATAGATAGAGGCTTCTTTACAAAGATTTTCTGGGTCATAGTACTAAAGCCGTCGCATCTAATCTCTTTAGTGGTACAATTTTCCTGTTGCCTTTAACACTTTTACCGGCCTAGAAGAACAATAAATGGGTGTATTAATGCTCAAATGAACACACGGTAATTGACTCTTCTTCAATAAATAATTCACCTCACGCAAAATCTTCTACTGCACTAAAGTGAGTAGATTTCACGCCAACGAACACGCGCGCGTTTCGTGACAACCTTGTCATAGAAGCGTGACGATGTTGACGTGTTGATGAATTTCCAAGAAGATTATATAGCTTTGATATATACAAAAGACACGTGCATATTGTTTACATCCTGTAAAAGTGAACACGAGGTCGACTCGGTAGAAATCCATGAATGAAGCTTTCATCTGTAAATTTCATTATGTCGATTGCATAATGGTCTGACCTAGCAAATTTAATTTACCGGAACATCGGATCTCTTTGTGTTGTCAATTATTTATATAGCACTGGAATACACTTAACAAATTGAAGGAGATGGGGTCAACTTGTGAATGGGTTCTCAAAAGACATTATATCTGTGGATTGATTACTTCCTTTTATGCAATCTATCGAGAGCGCAAAAAATATCTTCAAGATACCACTTAATTATACACTATAAGTATATTTTTGAATAATTCTTTCCCCATATTTCTCTTAATCTGGCAGGTGTTAACATGTATTTCAGTGCTGTTTCAGATAAGATTCTTTTTGCTATCATTTTATTATATTTTTTAAACCAATGTCAACTTTTTTCGAACAAACTTCATACTATGCACGATCTGCATATTAACATGATTAAGAAACGAATTGTACGTAATCAAGTGGGCATGTATCGATCCTTATTGTGAAAAGAAATAGAAACCAAAATCAACATGGCATAAGAAATAGAATTGCACGTACCTGTATATGTACAAATATGACAAATAAAGCACATAAATGAAGATCCTGACGATAATCTCAACATCACTCACAATAGAGTACCAAATTGAGCAACGGACATTTAAGATTCAGTCCACGGACATTTAAGATCATTCAAAGTCAAAATGAATTAAGTCTAGCTCAGAGGTGATAGCATCAGGAACGAAATATGCAATATATATGATGTATGGAGTGAGTCAAAGTGTCAACAAAGATGCAGTGTCAGTGATACTCAGTGATACCCCTGCGTCATGTCTGTCTGTTTGTATAGTCATCTTACAGTAAGGAGGTTATTTTACACCACAATTTTGCGTTCTTCGATACCTTTGGGTAATCGAAAAAGTGGAAGGGTTGTGCACACGTAATCCGGATAACCAAATGTCTGCAACTGGCGTGACAGATAGCCGTCCTAAGTCGGCACCGATTGCCCATTAGTATCGTTGGTTTATGTGTAGTCAATTATGTTTGATGTATCTGTTATGTGATTTGGTGTTTCTTGTCCCCTTTACGTCTCTTTCTGTACGTGTCTGTCCTGTGTTTTTGCATTGGGGTGTTTTGGGTTTTTGCTGCGAGTGCTGCAACCGAGTGTTATTGGTGATCCCCTCCTGTCTTCAGTAACCCAAGGAGAATTTGAGCATCTCTACTTCATGAGTTAAAGAAGATCCTGACGATAATCTCAACAGCACTCACAATAGAGCACCAAATTGAGCATCGACAGACCCCTAGCAAGCTAGAGGTGGGACCAGGTGCCCGGGAGGAGTAAGCATCCCCTGTTGGCTAGCCGCACCCGCAGTCGATAGTCATGCACGAAAATGAAAACATATGAAAAACATGAATTGCACTGTCTGAGGCCATTTCTATGTAGAAAGTGCTAAGGCGAACATGTCAGGGAAAGCATTCAAAACACTTACTGTCAAACCCCTCGTGGGGAACTTTTTTACGAGCTCCACACGGCAAAGGGCATAAGTGTGACACATATGAGTTAAAGAAGATCCTGACGATAATCTCAACAGCACTCACAATAGAGCACCAAATTGAGCATCGACAGACCCCTAGCAAGCTAGAGGTGGGACCAGGTGCCATGATTACAAAAAAGGAAATATAAAAGTTATCCATTAAGAAATGTGTCAGATTCATACATGCATATACCTATAAGGTTACCGTAGTAAAATATGGAATCAAAAGGAGTACATGTAAAGATGTTTTCAAATATATCTCCTTGGTGACTTTCAATTTCTGATTGAAGGTATGAATTGATGTAAATCAGATGCACATACCATCGGATACCTACATCCCGCCATGGCGTCATGGCGACAGGCGATTGACACCGATTACACTCAAGGGCGCTACTAAAATTAATTTTGGCTTTGTCCGAAAATCACAGCTCAATGGAAACATCACTGATGAGGATTGAATATTTGAAACACGTGTATGGTGCATAATAGATTGGTTTTGAAAATTTTTCGGGAAGGTACTTGTATAGAGTTGGAAAGTTATCAATAACCAATTGAAGGCATGGAGCGTTTAACTTAATAACCATAATAAGAAAACCAACACAGCCAGCCTGGTGTTTACTGTGCACCAGATGCCAGCTAGACATGTATCTCTCAGATAATGTACGTACTATGAATTGAAGGAGAGTGAGACAAGGTGTTGCCAATGATTTATTATTAGTGACACTCAATAGGCGATGGAGGAGGGAGGAAAAGGAGCGTCTCTTCTTCATGACTATGATATGGTCATAGACAGAAAACTTACAGCACGGCTTTTTACAATGGTATCTAAAAGTATGCCAAACACAGGTTGTATACATCTTTCAGATATCAAATTGTGGATTCAAGGTAAGGTGCTTGAGCCAAGCTTACCAAATGAGTGATTTAAATGAAATTATATCACCATCATATACGGATATTTTGAATGAATTGAATAAGCATTAATTCCTTCATGGTTATGAATTCACGAGTGATTTTGGACAAAAATTTTTATAAAAGAATAAATGAGAATTAAAAAACCACACGAAACACCTAAAACATTTTGCTACAAAACAACAATGAATCCCCAATGGATATTAAACGTTATCAAATTCAATAGGATCATATAAGAACAGGTTAATTTGCAGCATGGATCAGACGTACTTAACCCTCATCAGTGATCCTTAATCTAAACAATGTGATATGGCAAAATAATGTGAAAATTATGTGCAAAAATGTACGGAAAAACGTAGCAGGATGGGTGGAATATGAAGCTGCAGGACCCACGTTTTAGAAATTTCAAGATTTTTTGATAACAGAAATTTTCGAATGCGTTGAAGAAACGGACGATCAACCGAAGTTGATAGAACTTGGCTCCATGTGCCCTCGGGGACTCCTGGTCCACCAGCAGTGACACTCACCAAGTGGTTCAAATATTAAACATCTTCAAATTCAATAGCATCATTTAAGAACAGATCTATTTGCAGCATGGATCAGACATGCACGTTTCGGGTACTTAACCCTCGTCAGTGATCCTTAATCTAAATATTGTGATATGACAAAAGAATTTGATACTACATCAGGTGCCCAGGACAAGTAAGTATCCCCTGCAGAAGAGGTCAAAACGCTTTGAATACATCGAAATCGGTGTTTTGGACAATTATAACATACCATTTCTTTCATCATTTATTCTCATGACGCATAATTGATTTAAAAACAGAAATATACATAATTGTTGGGTTTTTTTTTACTTTATTCAAAACAGGTCTAATTTGTCATATCCGAGTAATCCAAGCTTGTCGCACATTCTGCCGTAAGCTTGATCATTGTAAAACTGCCATCACTCATCCTTTACCATTTTGATGGGTAATATATGTGGTTCTTAACATTAAGTTATATGTGTAGGAATAGCTGAAAGGAAGAAATATTCTATCATAGCATATTGTAGATCCAATAAGTATTAACTACATGTAATGAATATTAAATTGATTTAGAAAAGTGCCATCGACAATCACTCATTTTGGTAAGCCTTGCTCAAACAATTTGCTATCTGAAAGATGTATATGTCCTGCTCGTCTTATGGTCACGATGAAGAGACGCTCCTTTTACACAGTGAACTTAAGCAGCGCGTGGACGTAGTGCCCTCTACGTAACAGTATTATACATGTATATAGTCCTTGTGACATTTATTATCTTCATGGAGGGACCTTGATTAATATTATAGTATTATTACTGCACGCAGTTACCCGGATTACATACGCATTATCATTTATAATAATCAAAGTTATTGAGACGATTATACATTTGAACAGTTTTAATTAAGCAATGTTAATATTGTTATTTGTATGACAATAAAATAATTCTGGTTGAAGTAAGTGTAATTTGAGGACGTTTAGTGCAATATTGTACACTCTCAATGACGATGGTACCATAACCATGCAAACGAACTTTAATAAAGCAGTTATTGACTTTTGATTTCGGTCTACTCGTGACTGCAAGTATAGACATTGTCATGCATTGGTTATCCTCGGCCTTCAGCCTCGGTCAACCAATACCTGACCAGGTCTGTATAGTCACGAGTAGACCTCATCAAAAGTCAATAAATGTATATTGTTTAAACTGTACTAATAAGCACGGTACCGCGTTCAAATCGCCACCTACAATTATAATGTATTCCGTACTTGCACTGAAATCTTGTAATTGTTCAACATTAGATTGAATTGTCCTTCGTTTTCTATGAAGGTGTGTTAATGTCCCCGTCTGTTTGTCCTTCAAAACCCACGGGCTTCTAAACAATACACAGACAAGGATATTATATTTGTATATAACACAGAACATAGAATAGTGAATGTCGGTCGACCAGTACTCCTAGTGAGGCTTGAATCAGCATCCCCTTGGTTACTGGCCCGTCGCCCTATCCACTAGACCATACTGATCCGATCCTTTCTTCAATTCTCATGAGAAAGTTTTGATGGTTTTTTTTCAAGAAATTGTAAGCCTTTTAATTTTTGACTTTCATTCACTGATATAATCATCTTGGCTGGAAGTACCATTGATGAGGATTCATTTGTCTGGTACGTGCACCGACAATTAAGTTTTTTACGTTCTGAATGTTGCTCTGTGATAGCCGTTTCGTTCCTTAAAATGAAAGAGCGTATATTAATTTTGCTGAACATGTTTAAACACAGATTACATTAACAAAAAATTATGGCCTATCAGCGACATCTTATTGTCATTATTCATTGCTCTCTTTCATAAATCATTTTACTTACAACTGACTGAACTTATTTCCGATATTTCAAAGACAGGATTTTTCTATTTTCTGTAATGCTTTTTATATATCGGTGTATCATCTGCGAACGAAAGATTGCCGGTCGGAAAATAAATTCAAATGGACATATTCAACATCTATGCATCAAGGTCAAATTCGTATTATAAATATCGTCGTCAAAATTAGCTTAAAAACAAGATAGATTTTTAAAGGCTAAATCCATTTGTCTGTACATCTTCTTCCTGTTACAAAGTGCAGGACTCCTGATTGAACCAATTGATGGTGAGCATCGTGCGTAAGAGCGTCATTACTTTCCCCCATATACCACTAGGTAATACGGGTATCGCCTCTAGATATGGCCCCTTCCCACCCGATCCGCCAATGAATTTAAAAAAAAAAAAGATCAAGTAAACATTTTCTCTTACGGTGTAGTTTCATTTGATATATATAGAATGCGATAGCATGCGACATGGATTCATCAACAGTTAGAAATATTTTGCCAAGAAAATCACTTACCAACAACAGGCAGAGAGGAAATCCGCACCACTTCATCTTGTAATCTTCATGCAAGCAAACACAACTTGAGGTTAGAATGTGTTTACAAGTCAAGAAACAAAATACCTTGTCAGTCAAAGTGCAGTAATTGCTCATTACGTGTCCAAAGTTCCGCAAACTAATTCTGAGATGCCTCAGATGTCCAAAGAAAAAAACTTTTCAAGAAAACACTCTTGAAAGTACATATATGCTTTGCCCCTTGGCCTTTATCATGTGTAAAACGGACAAATTTATATGTGGCACAATATCAAAAAAGTGCATATTTTTGTCCTTTTGAGCCTGTTTCATATATAAATGAAAAAATACAGAAATCAGTACTGGTAATGCTTTGCCTCATCCTATTTTACCTATATCCATTATGAACAAGTTAAAAGTCATGTTTGTAAAACATTAATGCCCCCCTACCCCTTCTGTGATTAAAGTCCGTCACAACTTTATACTTGATTTTCATTTGATGTGTCTGTACACAAAATTTCATTTCAATATGTGAATCCACTCCAGAGGTATTGAATGGAAACTGATGTCGTGGACCGACCGACGGACCGATAGACAGAAAGTCAGACAGCGGCAAAGCAATATGTCCCCTCTTCTTCAAAGGGGGCATAAAATTTTTTGATTGAACCCAAATATGAACTTGACCTAGATTTTTATTTGATGTGTCTGAAAACAAAATTTCATTTCAATATGTAACTCCACTCAAGAGATATTGAACGGAAACCCTGCAATTTTGGTATTTTTCGAAGTGCAAGGGGCATAACTGTCAAAATTTTGTTAATCGGACCTAAATATGAACTTGACCAAGTAGATTTTCATTTGATGTGTCTGTATGCAAAATTTCATTTCAATATGTAACTCCACTCAAGAGATATTGAACAGAAACCCTGAAGTTTTGGTATTTTTCACATGGCAAGGGTCATAACTCTATCCAAATTTTTTTGATCGGACCTAAATATGAACTTGACCTAGATTTTCATATGATGTGTCTGTATACAAAATTTCATTTCAATATGTAACTCCACTCAAGAGATATTGAACGGAAACCCTGAAATTTTGGTATTTTTCGAAGTGCAAGGGGCATAACTCTGTCAAAATTTTGTTGATTGGACCCAAATAAGAACTTGACCTAGATTGTCATTTGATGTATCCGTATACAAAATTTCATTTTAATATGTAACTCCACTCAAGAGATATTGAACGGAAACCCTGAAATTTTGGGGTTTTTTTCGAAGTGCAAGGGGCATAACTCTGTCAAAATTTTGTTGATCGGACCCAAATATACACTTGACCTAGATTTTCATTTGATATGTCTGTATACAAAATTTCATTTCAATATGTAACTCCATTCAAGAGATATAGTACGGAAACCCTGAAATTTTGTTATTTTTCGAAATGCAAGGGGCATAACTCTGTCAAAATTTTTTGATCGGACCCAAATATGAACTTGACCTAGATTTTTGTTTTATGTGTCTGTATACAAAATTTCATTTCAATATGTTAATCCATTCCAGAGATATTGAACGGAAACTGATGTCGCGGACCGACCGACATACCGACAGACCGACCGACAGCGGCAAACCTATATGTCCCCTCTTCTTCGAAGGGGGGCATAAAAAGTATGAAATTCGACACAAATATGTAATTATGAGAGGTTGATATGTCCATCATCTGTCAAAATCGAATGTCCTGACTATGGGTACTTTAGTTTTACATTGGTATAACTTTTATTCCATTGAAATTTAAACTTGATTTTTTCATGGGATTTGTTTATTATATATAAAAGAGATTCTGTAAACATTCTATATACCCTAAGTATATTTAGGATGAGCAAATTTTCATGATTAATATCACTGTCACTGTTTATTTTGTCAGTTGTGTTACCTTTGCATAAAGGAGAGAAATCACAGAACTAATTCAAATAAATTAATTAGGTTCACATGTTAAAATGTTTTATAAGAATTTATCAATTTATATATTGAATAAATTTTAATATTCCGCCAGCTTCAACGTAGATGTTTAAAAGACCTTGGTTAGCACTGTAAGGTTACCTTTTGCACATGTCCATTATGTTACCGTTATTGTATGATAAATGGTGGCATTTTCTGTCTTTTCCTTTTGCTTTTGAAATGAAATTGTTGAACCTTGTTTAAGAGGGCAATAATTTTGAACAGTTTTGCTTCTCATATTCTACAATGTGTCTATTTGTACGAAAAATTCAGTTGTGTTACCGTCATTTGTGTTACTTTTTAAAAAGTAACACATGAAATAATTAGTAACATAACTGACACTTAATTGGAAACACAATTGACATTTGACTATCTAAATGAAAACCATCATCAAAGGAATATTAAGATTCCAAAACTTATTTATTGATCTTTTGCTCATAATATTTCTTACAAATCTTTTAATGTTTCAATTTTCGCTGTGAGAAGAAAATGAATGAGGTTCAATTAAGTGTTTCTTCACTTGATAACACAACTGAAATTTTATGGTAATTCAATGTACATTTCATGGTTTATATGGTAACATAAGTTTAATTAAGTGATTGTGCATCAACTGAACAATATTTTTGTGTGATTCGTTTAAAAGAGTGTCTATTGGAGAAGCATAATTTTTTAATTGACTAAAAGAAAGCAATTATCATATCATTTCATAAAATGATAACAAAACTGACATTAAGTGGTAACACCAATGACATCACTTCATGCCAACTTCTGAATCTAGTGTGGTAGAAAAGTTTCATTTTGTTAACAGTGCGCTTAATGTGTCATACCACTCCTTTCAAAAACATGAAAGAAACATACAAGTAAAACGGTACAGAACACAGATTCCTGGATGAACATTGTGGACAATGACAAAGAGTTAATCGTAACATAATGGACATTTGATGAAGTCAAAACAGATAACTTATTTTCTGTAATATAAATAAGTGACAAGATTGAATGGTATACAACTGATCTTCTCAAAAGTGTCTTATTCTTCTCTCAATGTGTGCTTTTCATTTTCAATTTATTGATTGATTATCACTAGTTAATGATAAGTGACACAACTGACATGATATATGATGATTCACAATATTTCTTAATGCAGACTGTGTTAGTCTTATCGTACAACATAAGAAAAAAAAATGATGACAAGTTAGCTTCCAAAATTTGTAAATACACTATTTTCTTTGTTTTTCTGATAAAATCAGTCACATTAATACTAGTCAATATTCATTTCAGTTGAATATCATATGCACCAATATCAACAAATGCTCACATAATAATGAACAGTAAAGTAAAATGGAGTCTATATCATTCTTACACTCTTATAACGTTTATGAAACTAGCATTTCGGTATCACAGAATATTTTTTTTCATTATTTTCTGATTTGCATGCATAAGTACAATGATAGAGACTTGAAACAATCGCTTTTTGATGGAGTATCCAAAGCAAACATAAAGCTATATGACAAAGCAGGCTAATTCCATCAATGTATTACTCAAAACATCTATGAAGTAAAAACAAAAGTCAGAAAATGAGTGTTAAGCTGGGCTAAATAACCAAAGAAATAAAAAAAAAAATTTGGTACACTTAAATGTTCATTAATCTTGTTTCCAAAAAGTTAGAGCAGTCTTTTTAACAATGTTGTTGCTAATTATTATAAAATATTCTTATCTAATTTGAAGAAAATCTTAAAATAGGAGTAATTCTGATTACATAGAGTGATATTTAGATTGTAAAAAATATATATATTGCGCAATGATTCAGATGAAAATTGCTAACGTTTTCTTCAGCTTTTTATCACCTTATTGTACTAATTTCCTATTACTTTTGTCTCTGTTCTGTTGAGATGATAAGTACATTTTTAATTACTTCTGTTTTGTATAATCTAAACAGCATTTAATAGGGATAATCTAAGATAATATCAACTGAAATTGTGAAGACTTTGATGCATATCATCATACAATGTCATTTGTGTTACAGTCTGTCAATTGTGTTACCATGAATGATCACTACTATGCTTAAATTGCTGATCAAGAGTTCCAAACAGTTTATACACAGTTTTAGAATTAGGTCAGATTGAAATTACTAGCATTTGATTTCCTTTTTATCATAAAATAAACTACATCTTGCTTATATAAATCTGTATGTGTCATTTGTGTTACCATTTTGTCCGTCGTGTTACTACTTAGTCATTTGTGTTACCTTCAATATTTTTGGGGGAAAATTAATGAAGAAGAGCATATATCCGTTTAAAATTGCGTTCAGTAATTTTGTTTTCTCGCAAATAATTACGTACATGAAAGAAGTTAGGAATTTCATATTTATATTATCTTAAATGATGATTTCCAATTATTTAAGAATTAACTTTTCGTAAACAATGCTATATGTTACCATTTATCTTGAGAAAACGGCATCATATCATTAATTTTCCTCAAGAGGCTGATAAAATCTATACATTTTTAGAGAAACATACATAGATTAATTTTTTTAAAAAATTATTGTAATTTTGATGACAATTTTTTGTTTGGTAACACAATGGACATTTCAAATCAATGTCATGTATGTAAGAACCTCCATCTCAATATCAAAACCAGTTTAAGCTCCCATATTCTAGAATGTGTCCCTTTGGATGTTTACAAATTGATACCAGAAAGAAAATTCATTGAAATCAAAAATAAATTTCTCAGATTTATGGTTTGCAAAATATGCACTTTTTTATATAGTGCCATGTATACTTTACAGGTCTATTTCATACACTTATGAACCAAAATCTTCAAAAGCAGAGAAAACTTGATTATTTGAAATATTTCAATAATACTTCTAGGTACCTGTATGATATTCTGACTATTGACAATCGTATTTTTGAAACACATAAGAATGAAATATATCCAATTGAAATTAACAAGCAGACGTTACAAACAAAGAAACACCAATATATTTCAGACCTATAGATACATTTTTGTATGACATAAGAGACGATTTTGAATTCAACAGTTAATTTCCCCTGGCTTGACGGTGATATGTTCCTAGGTTACCACCATACAGCATTTATATATCACAGCTCATCCGGTACGCTAGAGAATGTACTAATGTTTTGGATTTTCATAGTACAAATTTGCAAATTACTGAGAAACTCTTAGGTCAAGGATTTAATTTTCATCAACTGGTAAAGACTTTCTTGAAATTTTACAAAAACTACTGACAGCTTCTTTTAAAATTCGGACCTATACAAGCATCATAGTATATTACTTAAAATTTGGTATTTCACGACCTGCCATTCTTGGTGACATAATAAACAAAATTTGAAGGACCAAAGGTAGACAGCATAACCCTCGTAAATGCAGCAGAATCATCAAACGTCTTTTATACCATCACGTGGGATCGAAACGTATGATGTGTGATTCCTTACAGAGGTTTTTGCTTGTTTTTCATCATTCAAGTGATACTGTACAAAACTGATGAGACGTTGCAGTACGACAATGCATAATAAGTGAGTCTATATCGTTTATATATCCGAATAGTATATAGTTTGCATACATCTCAAGAGTTCAAGAACGTTTCTGTCGTTTACAAACTATTAAATTGTTTGCAAAAAACTATTAACTATAATACACCCAGACGATATTGATTGATTTATTCGGCATTGCCCTACTGCAACGGCTCATCAGTATTGTAAAGTTTAATTTAGGAAATGAGACCAGAAACCTCTGTAAGGAATCACAACACCATACGTTTCGATCCCTCGTGGTGCATACCGTGGATTGTGATCCTATTGTCACCATACATACACTCGGCTTGGTACTTGACCGATCTACAGCCTTGTACCAGCGCATTCATAAGACTTGCACTCTGACGACAGGGCTCAACGACGAACCCTGTCCAACCTCTTTACAAAACACAGGGCCCCGACCACCTGTCCTCTCTGAATGTCGGTCAGACTCCTCGGGTGATAACATGCATGAGATCGCTACAGCCGGCAGAGCACGGACTGTATTTCGCACGCCCCCTTCTTTATATCAATTTACATATTCATCTGTGTTGCTTTGGTCCCTGCATTTTGCTGTATTGTTTGTGTGGTCATCTTACATTCTTTACTACAATAGTGCGTGCTTCGAAACCTTTGTGTAACCGGAAAAGTGATAGTTGTGCGCACGTGATCACGGAATTTGCTTCAAGTCGAGAAGATAATCGTAGCACTGTGTTCTTTATTTCATTGATACAATAAGGAAGTAGCTTGTGAAAAAGACAAGGAATAATGGATTCTGTAAAGTATAGCTGTAATGCTTTTGCTGTCAGAAACATTTCAACTAGAACTGTGTCGGAAATAATTATGCATCCTGTGGCTTTTTTTTAAACAGACTCCATTTTGAAGGTATATTCATTTATTGACATTAAATATTCACAATATAGTACGAAAGCAATATTGCTTAGAGCAGAAATGAAGGTCCAGGTCATTATAAGAAGTTGACTGCATATGTCGGGGCATTTTACAAAATACTAAACTACACAAATCATCTCGATAAAGTCAGAGTTCTAGGTCATTAGGTCAAATATCCAAGTTTCATAATGAAGTTCTTGTATTGATGATTGCATGAACAGACAGGGTGATTCCCATATGCACTATACCCCCTAAATATTGTTTGCAACAGGGTTGGGATAAGGTGGGGGTATAATAACTTGCTCATTTGTCAAGCATTGTGGATACTTTTCTTGAGTCAACGGTATTTCTGGTAGCACTTTGTCCCATTTGCAGACATTGTGAGAGGAATGATTTATACTTCAAACAGGCGAAGGTGAAAATTAGACTCAGAAAATTTCTTGTAACGACTGAAGATTGAATTGTTTTGTTCTGTCCTTTAAAGGTATTAGGACATATGTCACAGACAAAGGGATGGTTAGAGGGACAGATGGACGGACGAACGGGTGGACAGAGAGACGGTTGGTCAGGCAGACAGGCAGAGAGGACTGCCAGTTACACTACATTTAATCCTGTGAAGCTAAATTTTGAAAAAATCAAAAAGAAAATCTTTCGTAACTTTTATAATTATGCATTTTATTGTACAACAATCAGAACATCAGTATACACAGTGGTTTTGTCTGGTACTATTCCATACTTTTCTTGTCGGAAACCCTTGCTTGTATTTCTTATAAGATTTTCATACTACTTGTATGACGACGGGAAAAATTCCTCAAATATAATCATGTCGATTTTAATTTGAGTTTCATACTCTGCCTAATTAAAATTCTTAATTTCAATGCTACAATTTCTTAGTTACATATAAAATTTCCATATAATTTTTAACAATTTGAGAATTACAATTCACATTTTCAAATACTTTCACTATGTCGTACAAAATAGATTCTTAAAATTCTTACATATGGAAATTCAGTCATCAAACATGCATCATGAATATTCATGAATATGCTAATTAAGGTATCTAACATGTATACATGTATGTATATGTTCAAAATCACATTCTTAAAAATACAGATGTTTGATTGCACTGCATTTTTACAAATCCAAAAGCTATAAACAATTTCATAGTATAAATATGATATAATTGTAGATTATATTGTATACATCCGTTACATTTACTGAAATGTTTCACATAGGACGATACCGATAATATTTTCTCTCTTCCAAAAAATAAAAATATAAAGACAGTTCTTGAGCTTTGGATAAAATATGCATTGAAAAGAAACTTTAATTTTGATTCTTTGTGAATCCTACCTTAAATCAAATCAAACAATGCATTAAATCAGAATGAAGCAAGCATAAAGTAAAAAATAATTCCAAAGAGGTTTATTCAAAAAGTGTAACCTTGACCTTGACCTTTATCTTGACTCTGACATCCATCAGTGTTGCTTTGGGAAGAAATAATGCGTTAGTTAGGGCATTGTATAATTTTCAAAAGCAATACTTCAAAAGTATAGTACCCAAATAAACAGGTGTTGATAGGTTTAATGCATCACATGACTTGGGCTAAACTGCAATTTTTTTCCCGATATCAAACAAAACATTGTTTTGACCTCCACTTTATCATCCTTTACACTTTGCATAATGCTTAATTTTCATTCACACTCTATTTGTTATGTCATAATGCTAAGCAAGGGAAGTAAATATGCTATACAGAACACTTGTCGTGCTTTTTATTTTCATCGCCCCTGCTAGTATAACCAATGAAATACCAAGGCTTTATCGTGTGATGCACTTAAACAGCATTTTAGGTTCCGTTCTTATTTAATCAATGCAATTAATAACATACATGTAGCTGTTAGAAATATTTTTTGCAAATTTCTTTTTGCAAATTCTCATATAAAATTGGTGGGTTATTTTTTTATGTATTCTACTGGTAACATTATGATAAAACTAAATACATTATACGAAAATGACTAAATAATCAAAATATAATAAATCTACAAGAACATCATTAAAATAAAACGCATTTTATATGGACGGAAATTATCATTAAATGGGACATGCATGACAAAAATATATTCAATTTTGAATGGCTGCTAAGTCATTCATTCTTTACACATATATGTATAATTATATGTATGTACATAAAATTTCCATGGCAACTACTTTTTTTTCTTTTGCAACTACTTTTTTTCTGTTTTGCTTTAATAAACTGTATAGGACAACAGAGAAACTTTTTTTTTTCGCCCTTTTCACCTACTGCCATGAGGGCAATTTATGACGAGGCAAATAAAATCTAACTTAAAGGATTTCGTAATGAAATGTTTGAGAGGGCAAATTTAATACCGAGCAAATCAGTAATATATCAAAATTCGGCAACGAAGACTGGGTAAATTCAAAGCTGTGTACAGTAACAGTATTATCTGGAAATGAGATACATTTAATAAGTTGTCATTATAATGCAATCAGTAACTGGTGAGCAGCAGTTGCATGTTTAGGCACTGCTTTAATTTTACTTATCAATAAGATGAGACTTTCTTTTATATGTATGTACAGAAAAATCACGATACATTTGGTACTCATTTGAAACATCACAATTGTATTACTAACTGTCAAAATACTACAATGTCATGTATAGACAAAATCAAAAACAAGTTAAGACAAACAGACGGACTGACAGACCATTACTCTCGTTTTACTCTTTATGTCTATCTACAGATCCAAAAAGATTTGAAGAAATTTCAAACAGGGTTGAGGCAAAACATATTTTGGATCAAGTGACAGACTGCCTTATATTTTATGCTTTGGGGGCAACAAAATCCATTGTAAACGATTATAAGCTACGATGCAAATCACATCAGACTCTTCAACATGTTTACTCTTTCACAATATAATAATTGATAAACAAGCACACTCATATAACCACAAAATCTACTAAAGGAATCTATAAATAAAGTCCATAAATAATCATACTAATAAAGGCAAAAAAATGATTGTATTATATATACAATTATCACAATCTGAGATAAAACTAAACTTACATGATATGTGCTCACTGAATATGGAATGATAAGAAGAATGGCATCAAAACACTTGTGCTTCGTACCTTAAATTAACTACATGGATGTTCCACTCAATCTTTGTCTTAAAGATGGAACACATGTGTATGTCATACCCAAGTTTTTCTGAAGTACTGTCATTTAATTTTCATTCTTTCCTCAACATTTATATAACAGCAACGATGGAAAAAAGATGCAGAAGTTATACCATTAGAGATGTTTTATTAATAAAAAAACTAAATACTGTTAGGGGTTTAAAATCTGTATCATTTAAACTATCTACGATTTTGAAATTGTAACCGACTTTTGATTTTCCAAACTAAACTTCTGCAATTCGATTGTTTTCAATACCCACTCCTCAAACCACAACACTGATGTATCCTCCTCTGAACATAAGAAACCATTCTGGAGACTGATTTTATTTTGTATAAATATGAAGGTATACAAATTTCTCAGTCAATTCTATATTTCAGTTAAAGATGAAAATAGTGTGTATCTAAAGTTTAGTAATGAATGGAGGTCAATTTGGTAAAGTACGTAATTAACTGGCTTTCCGTAATAACAATAAATATCTTTACTTGAAATAAGTACTATCAGAAAAAAGTAAGCGGAAAATGTCTTGGACCTAGTTAATTGGTACAGTATCTTTAACCCTTACACAATTCCTAGCAAATGACGTACATCACTTCGTTCATAAACTCTGAAATGTATGCAAGTTTCTGTGATGTCACAATGTAAACATTCAAGACTTACTGTACGTGTACTTTTTTTTAGCGCAACCAAATTTTAGCACAACCCAGGCAAAAATGGTCAAATTGACACATTAGCGTATTCGTGAATTAGCACACATGAACCATTTTCAACATTAATCTAGCGTTCTTAGCACAGTCTTTATAGCGCTAACTCCGCTAAAATATGAATCCCGCTAAAAATAAGTACATGGTCAGTACTTAGACGCAAGTTTTTTTTCGAAGAGTGAAGTATGAATGTCTATATGAGCAAAGTGTAAGTCCCTTCTTGCATGTAAGTAATGCAGATAATCATCAAATGGATGGAATGTGACATATTTCATTTGATTTGAAACCATGTGTTTTTGAATAATACAAACATGACATAACAAACAAGTTCAGACAATTAATTGCACGCTAAAAAGATTTTTTGATGCTGACGTGTACATGTACAAGAAACGAAATCCTTAATGTCAAACTAGAGACGCACACACACAATTCGTTCAATTATAAGACATCTCCCCCCTTTCCCCTCTTAACAGGTGTACCATGTAATAAAGCTACCATAGAATTTTTTTTAGCTTGTACACTGTTAATGTGTAAATTTTCCCTTAGGGATAATTTTCACGCTTTTTGCGTTGTATAGTAATTTGCAAAAATAACCCTCGTGTGAAAGTAACAACCAGGACTAAAGGGAATACTACCAATTCGCCAAAATTACCCCAACGTGTACCGTATCAATGGTCAGTACAAAAAAATTCCCCTAAGTTTACAGTACTTGCGTCAGAGACGTGAGATAAGAAATCTTACATTTTCAGTTTCATTGAAGGATTTGGCTATAGAGGTAAAATTCTGTCTTTTATATACAGAGTTACTTCCCATTTTGGACGGTATCGTAACCTAAATGCATTAAAACGTTAGGAAACTTCCATAGAAACATCATATTCGAAATGTTTTCCCTGAACTTTACCCTGGTTTCCATAGAATTTGACAATCTCACGATAAGTTAACATCAGATACTGACCAAAAAAGGGAAATAACTCTGTACATCCACAGACCGAAGAAGGTGCCACAATTCATACATATAGCATGTATATCTATGCATCACCTGGATTTAACATGACCTTGTTTGAAGTTTCCATGCTATCACTATGATGAACTTATTCTCAAAAATGAAATTCACCTTTCTGAACATGCCCCACCCCCTCCTTCCGCTTTCAGTTTTACAATAATTTTTAAACATCTGATAAATTATGCAAAAACTTGGTTGAAAAATTTTCAGCCAAGTTTTCCTTTTGTCCCCTTTATGCATTTTCTCCTTCAAGTATTATCAAACATGTTAAGTTGAGCAGTTGGTAAGAAATGGTAATCACTCAAAATTGAGCTCTCTTCAAGGCCTTTCCATTGGTGCATAATGTTGAGTTGGAAGGAAAACCCTATATCTGTTAGATCAGCCTGCTATTCTAGGGATTCTGCTCTTATAGCAGGAATAGTTGATTTTCCAGTAGATTCATTGGGCGGACAGACATCCGAAATCACAAAATTTGGTAATATTTTCATTATGATCTCAAAATAGAAAACATGACAACGCATAAAGTGCGATGAACTATGACATAATTATTCAAAATTTTGCCAAATGATTTCATGTCTGGGGTCCAAGGTCATAAATATTTTCTGGAAAATGCACTATTAGAATTCTTTTTTTTTTTTGAGTATGTCTTATCATTTTTATTTTTTTTTCAAGTTCTGAATAATGTTGTTTTTTATTCGTACATTCATGTAAAGTTGAGATTCATAATGAGTTAATCTGTTAATTGGAAAATATGGCGATTTTTTCATACAAATTTTAAAGGCATATTTCATGGGCATTAATCATTAATACAAAATTAGATCAAAAAGGAAAGAAAGCAGGTCTGGCTTGAGCTACTTCTAGGTACTTTTTAACGGTACATAATATTTCTCAAAGAAATAAAAAGTCTCTACTTAATTCTATGTCGTAGAACTGAATACCCAATATATTGTTGTACATGTATATAATTCTAAATGAAAAAGAATCATTTTCAGGAAAATTTTAAGAAAATCGTAAAAAAAAATTAACTAAAACAAGATGCTACAAAAAAAAATTAAAAAAATTTAAAAAGCACATGAACAGAAACGTACAAGGACTTGGTCATATCAGGATAAACGAACACAGATTCTTTTTTTCTTTGTAGTCAACCCTCTACAATCTATATCGTTAAGATTCAAAGTCTCTGAGAAAAATATACATGAGTGAGGTTTGAAAACTCAAATGGCAGGGGAATTTCCCATGATGCAATGATTTGGGAATTGTGGGTAGTTTTTGTACTAAGTTCCACCATTATATGCGTAATCTGCTTTGTTGTGCATGATCAGTTTGTCCTCCACAAAATAAAAGCTGTCTGATCGTGTGTCAAAAGGATGCTGTACCATGTCATCAACTGTAATTGAAACATGTAATTTTATGATTAAAAACATAGTGTAATCAAAGATTAGAAAACAAAGGAGCATTTTATCATGGCAGCAAACAGGAGTACTGTTAAAGATAGCACAGTTTTGAATTTGAAAATCTGTCCTACAGAGAACCAACAAATCTGCTACCACACAAAAACAAATTAGAAAAGGGAAGTAGAGTATTTCATTAATTGACCAAAATTCTGCATGAATGGGTGTAATTATTGATATCTAAATCTCTTGAACATATGCACTCAAACGGAAAATAAAGACCATGACCTAAATTTGAACGTAGATTTGTGATCTATTGATAAAGACGCATCATCTGTGCAAGTTTTGCCTTCCTAGCACTTAAACTAAAACTTCTTAACATAGATACCTAAAACTTCCTAACATGTGCACTCAAGTGGAAAATGTAGGTCATGACCTACATTTGAACATAGATTTGTGATCTACTAATAACGACGCATCATCTGTGCAAGTATGGACTTCCTAGCACTTAAAATAGAGAAATAAAACTTCTTCACATTGATACTTAAATATTCCTAACATGTGCACTGAAGCGGAAAATGTAGGTCATGACCTAAATATGAACATAGATTTATGATCTACGCATCATCTGAGCAAGTATGGCCTTCCTAGCACTTACAATAGAGAAATAAAACTTCTTAACATTGATATCCAAATCTTCCTAACATGTGCACTCAAGCGGAAAATGTAGATCATGACCTAAATTTGAACGTAGATTTGTGATCTACTCATAAAGACGCATCATCTGTGCAAGTTTGGACTTTCTAGCACTTATAATAGAGAAATAAAACTTCTTAACATACTAGTGCGGACGCGGACGCCGACGACAGGGTGATAGCATAAGCTCCCTCTTACTTTGTGAGGTGAGCTAATGAATCAGTATTCTGTTTGTATTGCAAGAAGTACGAGGTCACCTAACACTAGAAAAAATAAAGCCTGTGTTTGTGAAACACGAATGCCCCCGGTGGCATCTTTGTTAGTATGAACACTATTTTCTGTTAAGTACATGTATGTGAGGTCACTGGGTTAAAAGGTCAAAGGTCAAGGTCACGAGGTCAAAAATTTTGGTATCAATGGAAAGGTCTTGTCACAAGGAATACACATGTGAAATATGAAAGCCCTATCACTTCCCATTCAAAAGTTATGCCCAATGTTAAAGTTTTTGAAAAGTAGGTCAAAGGTCAAGGTCACGAGGTCAAAAATTTTGGTATCAATGGAAAGGTCGTGTCACAAGGAATACACATGTGAGATATGAAAGCCCTATCACTTCCCATTCAAAAGTTATGCATAATGTTAAAGTTTTTGAAAAGTAGGTCAAAGGTCAAAGTCAAGGTCACGAGGTCAAAAATTTTGATATCAATGGAAAGGTCTTGTCACAAGGAATACACATGTGAAATATGAAAGCCCTATCACTTCCCATTCAAGTTATGCACAATGTTAAAGTTTTTGAAAAGTAGCTCAAAGGTCAAGGTCAAGGTCACGAGGTCAAAAATTTTGGTATAAATGGAAAGGTCTTGTCACAAGGAATACACATGTGAAATATGAAAGCCCTATCACTCCCCATTCAAAAGTTATGCCCAATGTTAAAGTTTTTGAAAAGTAGGTCAAAGGTCAAAGTCAAGGTCACAAGGTCAAAATTTTTGATATCAATAGAAAGGTCTTGTCACAAGGAATACACATGTGAAATATGAAAGCCCTATCACTTCCCATTCAAAAGTTATGCCCAATGTTAAAGTTTTTGAAAAGTAGGTCAAAGGTCAAGGTCAAGGTCACGAGGTCAAAAATTTTGGTATCAATGGAAAGGTCTTGTCACAAGGAATACACATGTGAAATATGAAAGCCCTATCACTTCCCATTCAAAAGTTATGCCCAATGTTAAAGTTTTTGAAAAGTAGGTCAAAGGTCAAGGTCAAGGTCACGAGGTCAAAAATTTTGGTATCAATGGAAAGGTCTTGTCACAAGGAATACACATGTGAAATATGAAAGCCCTATCACTTCCCATTCAAAAGTTATGCCCAATGTTAAAGTTTTTGAAAAGTAGGTCAAAGGTCAAGGTCAAGGTCACGAGGTCAAAAATTTTGGTATCAATGGAAAGGTCTTGTCACAAGGAATACACATGTGAAATATGAAAGCCCTATCACTTCCCATTCAAAAGTTATGTCCAATGTTAAAGTTTTTCGGACAAACAGACAGACAAACAGACAAACAGACAAACAGATAAACAGACAAACAGACGGACAGGCCAAAAACTATATGCCCCCGAATCTTTGATTCCGGGGGCATAATTATGTCATCAAGGGACAACACTCCCCAAAAAATAGCTCGACTTAGGCAAAACACATCCTCAGTAACTATTGTATGCTTAGCAAAGTGATTCAGGGATCACCAAATGTTTGACATCACACCTCAAAGCAAAATTTTCTATAATGACAGCATAATCAACAGCCTGCCAACCAATGCTTAGACAGGCCATTTGATCACCACTATGAAGTCATAATGTAGGGATGTAACGATACGCTCACCTCACGATACGATACGTATCGCGATACAGCCTCACGATACGATACGTATCGCGATACAGACTCAAGTGAACAATTAAGTTTCGGAATTAATAAAAATAACAAATTGCGTTGGCAAATAGGCTATCAGTACTTTGCTGTATGTACAGAAAATGCTTAAATTCATTTAGACAATGCCATTTTGCTTGTGATTATGCAGAGAGAATATTACTTGTCAGTTATCTTGCAATTACTATAATGGAAAATTAACCTTTTAGTAAAACCCAGAAACAGAATAAGAACATAGAAATCAACTTAAAAATGTCAGCACTTTACTTTTCAATATATCAGCTCATGAGCATAAAAAAATATTGATCCAATATTACAACTGCACAACGTACGTTGCTTTTGGGGATCATGATGCATGTTTTCCGCCTCATAAGACGTGTCATCAAAATTCAAATTTAAAGCAGTGCTAGTTATCGGTTTTCATTCATGCTAGCTTATTCTCTGTGCAAAAGGAAAGCCTAAACAGCTCTCTATCTGTTTCATTCAAGTTTGACGAAGGTTCGATGTACTCGGGCACCGCCATCATAGTTAATGTAAACAAATTCGGACTAAAGATTCGGGAAAAAACGAGTCGATTTTAAACGAAAAACGGATTTGAAAAATACCGTGATACGCGACCTGGCTGTACCGTGTACCGAACCGTGAACTTTATACCGCGATATACCGAACCGCGGTATATCGTTACACTCCTATCATAATGTGTAAACCGCCAACAGATGGGTTGTTGGACATTTGGTTATCACTGCTAATTGTATATTTGTAAAGAAATAAAGCCTGTGTTTGTGAAACACAAATGCCACAAGTGGCATCTTTGTTAGTATGAACACCATTTTCTGTTAAATATGTGAAAGGTCAAGGACAGGGTTAAAAATTTTTGGTACCAATGGAAAAATCTTGTGACAAGGAATACACATGTGAAATATGAAAGCCCTATCACTTACCATTCAAAAGTTATGCTCAATGTTAAAGTTTTCAAAAAGTATGTCAAAGGTCAAGGTCAAAGTCATGAGGTTAAAAATTTTGGTATCAATGGAGAGGTCTTGTCGCAAGGAATACACATGTGAAATATAAAAGCCCTATCACTTACAATTCAAAAGTTATGCTCAATGTTAAAGTTTTCAAAAAAGTATGCCGAAGGTCAAGGTCAAAGTCACGAGGTTAAAAATTTTGGTATTAATGGAGAGGTCTTGTCACAAGGAATACACATGTGAAATATGAAAGCCCTATCACTTACAATTCAAAAGTTATGCCCAATATTCAAGTTTTAGAAAAGTAGGTCAAAGGTTAACATCAAGGTCATGAGGTCAAAAATTTTGGTATTAATGGAAAGGTCTTGTCACAAAGAATACACATGTAAAATACGACAGCTCTATCACCTTCCATTTAAAAGTTATGCCCAACGTTAAAGTTTTTGGGACAGACGGACAGGCCAAAAACTATATGCACGCGAATCTTTGATCTGGGGGCATAAAAATATCTATCAAGGCAAAAATGTTCAATATGTATCGTGTCAAAAGACACATACATTGTTTGACCACCAACATTAACCTTGATCTTACCTTCGTCTGGTGTAAGTGGAGGGAACTCGTATATATGTTCTACGGTATTTCTGCTGTGGGGTATACAAAAGCCAAACTCAAAATCAAAACTCTTCAGCAATTTTTCCTTGAAGAAATGTCTTTCTATCATTCTGAATTTATTCACAGGTTTTTCTCCCACCACGAATTCAACTCTGGAACAAATCAAGCACATTAATTTTAAAAATTAGTTAATACTTTTGACTATCAATCATGACAATTTATCATCTTAACTCCTGATTTCTGAATTTCAACCCAAGACAAAATATTGGATATATCCTTAAGTTTTAGAGATATAGCCGGGAAATAGTTTGTAATTGACAGACGGACAGAGGGATGGATGCATCAATTGACATACATTTCAAATCTATGGACTGAAAGATGCCTTATAGCAATCTGGCCAATATCATGTTGAGTCTCATTCTGAAAATTTGATGGAAGTATTTAATTTGTGCATGTAAAGTACATGTAACCTGTGGCAAAAAATACAGTCTTCACAAAAACTCACAAGCCGGAAGCCCTGGGCTACAAGAAATTCTGCAGGGCTGGTAGAAATGTTTGACAAACTATACAATGGGCCAGTACATTTTCTTCGGGCAAGTAGTTTAAAAAAGTTGTCGCGAAGACTGAGATTATGAAAATGAGAATACAAGCAGGCATTTTTTGCCCCTTATGGGGGCCATCATTCGGCCCCATTCCCAACGAAAATTAGTATCTTTTTTTCCAACTTTGGCTCTAAAATTTCCCAATCACATGTATATGGAATTATCACCAAAATCAGTGAGATTTACTGGTTCAAAAATAGCAAATTGACTGTTAACAGGTTTTTTTTTCTTTTGGGGAAGGTGCCAGTGCCTGTATTATTTTGGACAATTTGCGACATTTTGCTGAAATTGAGAAATTTTTATACAAATTCTCACCCAGTATATTTCTAAAGTATCATTTATTAACACTGCTAATCCATTGATTTGCTAATGATCTGAACAAGGAATGATGCACTTAGAAATAGGTCATTTTGTGCTGGTCAATTCCAGGTTTTGAGTCTTATTTTCTGAGGTGAATTTTTCATAATTCCTCTTTTGAAAAAAAAAACCCTGGTTAATTTGCCATAATTTTTGTAATCAATACTAACCATAAGTAATCAAATCAAATTAAAAAAGAAAATAATTTAATCAATTTGATTTAACATTCAATTCTGATCTTTTAAATTGCTAAGCAGTCATTTACTTTATCCACATGACAGTCATTAATCAAGGACTTTATTGTCTGGTGTGTAACCCCCCCCCTTATTTTTCTTGCTATTCAGAAAAAAGCCTGTGTTTGTGAAACACGAATGCCCCCGGTGGCATCTTTGTTAGTATGAACACTATTTTCTGTTAAGTACATGTATGTGAGGTCACTGGGTTAAAAGGTCAAAGGTCAAGGTCATGAGGTCAAAGATTTTGGTATCAATGGAAAGGTCTTGTCACAAGGAATACACATGTGAAATACGAAAGCCCTATCACTTCCCATTCAAAAGTTATGCCCAATGTTAAAGTTTTTGAAAAGTAGGTCAAAGGTCAAGGTCAAGGTCACGAGGTCAAAAATTTTGGTATCAATGGAAAGGTCTTGTCACAAGGAATACACATGTGAAATATGAAAGCCCTATCACTTCCCATTCAAAAGTTATGTCCAATGTTAAAGTTTTTCGGACAAACAGACAGACAAACAGACAAACAGAAAAACAGATAAACAGACAAACAGACGGACAGGCCAAAAACTATATGCCCCCGAATCTTTGATTCCAGGGGCATAAAAATTCGGCCTTACAGACCAATCCTGAAATAAATTCCTGGATCCGCCCATGATCTTGACCATCTACAGAGATTTATCGGGTTGATCATGCCAACAGAATGCGAGGCGAAAGTACTTTCTAAAATATTCCCAAACTTATTCAATTTTCCAAATTGCATGAGCCCCGACTCCATTAAAAAAAAAACCCTGACAAGATAGGGCAACACAGCAGTCACACTTAGGTAAGACTTAATGAAACCTACATGTATGTGTCACACTGAGGTAAGACTTAATGAAACCTACATGTATGCGTCACACTGAGGTAAGACTTAATGAAACCTACATGTATGCGTCACACTGAGGTAAGACTTAATGAAACCTACATGTATGCGTCACACTGAGGTAAGACTTAATGAAACCTAATGTATGCGTCACACTGAGGCAAGACTTAATGAAACCTACATGTATGCGTCACACTGAGGTAAGACTTAATGAAACCTACATGTATGCGTCACACTGAGGTAAGACTTAATGAAACCTACATGTATGCATCACACTGAGGTAAGACTTAATGAAACCTACATGTATGCGTCACACTGAGGTAAGACTTAATGAAACCTACATATATGCGTCACATTGAGGAAAGACTTAATGAAACCTACATGTATGCATCACACTGAGGTAAGATTTAATGAAACCTACATGTATGCATCACACTGAGGTAAGACTTAATGAAACCTACATGTATGCGTCACACTGAGGTAAGACTTAATGAAACCTTCATGTATGCGTCACACTGAGGTAAGACTTAATGAAACCTTCATGTATGCGTCACACTGAGGTAAGACTTAATGAAACCTACATGTATGCATCACACTTAGGTAAGACTTAATGAAACCTACATGTATGTGTCCTTTTTAAAGGCGAGTAAAATGAAATAAGAAAATAATCAAGGGTCTTACGTTGCACCAACAGTTTTCAATTTAAGGAATTGTGGAGTGAATTGATATCGCACAAATCTGCCTGCATGTGGATCAATCTCTTCTTGTTCTGCTTCGTCATCACTATCATCTAAAATATCATCAAAAATATCATCAAAATCATTATCATCATGTGTAAGATACATGTGACTGCAATGTTTACTTCAACATTCACTTTTGGCATAGAATTTTTTTCTCAAGTTTCGAAAATGTTGTTATCTATTCAAATTTTAATTATACATCTGTAAGAAAATAAAACATTGCTAAAGACGGTATGGTCAGATTGCAAAGTAAGGTTTTGTTGGCACTGTGGTCTGGTACGTGGTAAGGGCATCGGGCTAGTGTCTTTAAGGTTGCTGGTTCGAGCCTCACTAGGACCACGAGTGGGCCGACATATACTCATCTATATTCTGTGTCATATACTAAAAAGTGTACTTGTCTGTGTATTGTATATGTGTCTGTGGTGTTTTTTATTTAAAAAAAAAAATATTTGTCAGTAAAAATTCAAGGAATGTCCATACATGCATGTTTTATATGAAAATACCAATCACCAGAACTTTATACGGAAAATTGAAAGAAAATACTCACAAGCTGGTGGGGGTTTGGCAACCTCAAATAAAACGGCCCCTGATTCCATGTCCCTCAGCTTGAACCTCGTAAAGTCTATACCATAAACATTGGCCTCTGGTGGACATAGGTACTCTAAAAATAAATGATCAATACTTTTATGTTTCAAATAGCTAGTCCATTTTCCAGAGAATATTTATGACCATTTTAAACCTTGATTTTATATGCACAGACACCAGACATCACATCATTTGGCAAAATGTTTAATTGTGACGTCATATTTGATCACACCAACTTTACGCATTGTCATGTTTTCTTTTTTGACGTCGCAATGAAAAATATCACCAATTTTGTGATGCCTGATGTCAGACCGCCCTATGAATCTACTGGAAAATCAGCTGTTGGTATAAAAATGTGATAGGGAAGGATTTCAGTTCCAAGTTCCAACCAGCAATCATTACAAATTATATGGAAAGGGTATTAAAACCAATCGCTTATCCATTTAGATCGGGAAAAAATATTTCATTAAAGAAGCAACACAGAGGATAAGAAGTGAAAAATTCACTTGCTGTGTGTTGCATACCCGTAACAAAACACAAATTACGACATTTATTCTATATATATGCACCATAGCTGTCTGTTTCATTCTTGTTTTCTGAAATTGCTTTTTCTAGGTAAAAGGGTGACGTTAAAATTCATCTCATCGCGGGTTCAGTTTGCAGGTTAGAACAGCTGTCGCGGCATGTTTCTTTATATCTTATGCGTTGTAACGTCACGAGTGTTAATAGTGAGCGGAGCATGCTGCAAAGGCCTGAAGGTAGGGATTTCAGTCACGTGATCTTTCAAGCTGACAAATTGATCTATCGGTTACCGCATTAAACTTACCTTACGATTTCTACCAGAATTTTTGATAAAAATATATAATTCTTTCTCTAAACTTAAAAGTGATATTTATTCTTTATATATATATTGTATTTTTTATGATAATATGAACAGAAGCGGCGAAATTATCGAGTTTTTTGGACGACAACGCACGAATTTGTACACCTCTCGCTGCAAATATCTATGGCACGAGGAAAGGCTGGTGAAGAATTTGAGGGTCGTTCTGTTTGGCGGCTTTTTCAGCTTATTCATTAATATTCATAACATAAAACTCATGTATGGTTAGATAGATGGGACTCTCCGATTGATAACCGAAGTTGCGCAAAAGTTGAACTCCAAATATAACGAAAGTTGTGACATTTTTCAGTTTTCAGGGGAATATGTATCACTTTTGATATCATCCTTTCTATTTTGCGCACTTAAATATTAAAAGTTTGAACATTTCCGATTATTTTGATATATAGAACACCAAATTTTATCATGGTTTACCTAGCTGCATTCCGATTTTCCCGCCTTGACCCCCTTGATTATTTACTGCGTGATAATGATTTCCATGCCGATTTCACGCAAGTTATCAAATAAAGTGTTCGATTTCTTTTATATTTACTTTAAAAGACGAGTGTAAAAAGGAACAGGGAAATACATATACATGAAATTTCATTAACGATGATATGAAATGATCAACAGTTTTTTTTCAGAACTATCGTACGTACTTTAAAGGATTCTCTCGTGTGTGCTCTTTTTTTTTTGGGGGGGGGGGGGGGGGGGTTTACTTACGCAATAGCACTGATAGACTCGTAAGATCGCATGTTGGTATTTTTTCTTTTTTTTTTCTTCTTCCTTTATATATTTTTTTCAAATTAAGCTTAATTTCACCGAAAAGAACAAAGGTATATCTTTATCGACATTTAGATACATGAAAAATCTTTTTTTTTTTTTCTTTTTTTTTTTTGCCATGGCAACAGAAATGAAGTGCTTTAAAAGCAATAATCACACATTTTTGGTATTTCTTAAAGTATTATTTCGATTATCTTTCAAGTCATACACGTGAAAATTAAGTTTATAAATCTTAAGATTTTCAAAATTTGTTTATTTAAATCGATGGTGGTCATTTTGTTTTAAAATGGTTACCATGGCGACGCAACTAAATTATCATTGTAATATAAAACGAATAGCTGAAGTCTTTACAAACAAAATGATGTACAGATCATTCAAATAGCAGTAAGATTATTTAAGTTATAGCTATTTCAATACGCTGACAGACCACTCCAAGTTAAATTTGAATGGTGCCACATCATGAGAAGTTTTATATTGTACGCTATAGGATATTGTGTCACAGAAATGACACCAATCATCAAGCTTTCAACTTCATTATCTTTGTACTCGATCAACCGATTTTGATAATTTCTTCTGTAAAATGCTTCTATTACACAGAGCAATGTAACAATCTTATAATACATGGATCTAAATAATTAATGAGTTTTAAGGTGAAATCCCTACTGAAGGTCCTCTTGAAGATAACACGTGTAAATAAATAGGAAAATTACTGTTTTCCAGTGCAAATTCTGTTCAAAATCTGTATAATCTACAAACTCAGCCGTGTGGATTCACCAGAGTCTCGGGACTTACCTTTGTACTAATCACCTCATGAAATTCGGATCACTTCCTGTCTACATTTCCCTATCACTGGCTTATTTACATGCTAATTGTGATGTGTTAAAGCAAATAAAGAATTTGAATTTATACATTTTTAATTTTTAGTAATAAATATTTTATTTTTAATTGTCTCCCAATGCGTCCTCACTATGGCTTTGCCATAATTCATATTATCTTATGCATTGTAACGTCACGAGTGTTAATAGCTAACGGAGCGAAGCTCGCATTTATGGCAATGCGTATACGTAAAATTGGGAAAACGCATGATCAAAAGATATACAAATGTACATACTTAGAGCTGAAAAAGTATGGTAACAGGACCGAGGATACGGGTAAAAGTGACTCGATTCCCTTAAACGACAGAGCAGGAGAACATACCTTGACAAATTCGCAATGGATAGAATTCTTCTATTTCATCATGTTTACGGCATAATAAAATTAAGTGAAACATGCCGAGTTGTTTGTCTGATAATCAGAAATCCTGCAGCAACTAATCTGCCATCTTTATCACTAATGACGACACAATGGTATGTAACTCTGCAGTATACTTGACGGCATTATTCCTTTATATGTGACGTCATGGTAGCAGTCCGCCTATTTTCACATGCAACAATGGTACATGTTTGTCGTAATGCAAGAAGGAAAGTAACTGCCACGATTTTCTAGCACTTTTGAGTGTATCAAACAAACAAGATAGATATGCTCAAAATTATAATGTTGTAAAGAAGAAAGATTTGAATTTCAAAGTCAGTAGAGAGGAAAGGGTAGGGATATCAGACTCCCTCTCTAATGATCTACGTCTGTGTAAAGCAGATGGGCCAATTCCAGATTTTCCAAATAAAAAATTTTTTTTTGCAGTGGGAAGGGGAGGTCCAGCTCCAGATTTCTGGAATCCCAAGGTTATGATTTTGAAAAGTTTTTGATTTTGAGTTCAAGGTCTAAGGTTTTACAAATTTTTTGGTGTCTTTTCTTCTCCGCTCACAGAGTCACACATAAGGCTTTGCCTCGATTCATATTACATGAACTGCAGCACGTTCCTTTCAATACATTGTAGTAACATCTCAGGGAGTTACATTGGCTGTGCATATATCAGTGATCGGGATGGGCAATCAGGTGAATGTGAGTGTGACAATGGCCCCATATCCTGCAACATCAATGTGCCATTTACAAAACGAATGTGCCATTGTTGAATATGAATGTGCCATGAGCAATTTGCAAAAACACAAACAAGCAAGAACATACATAGATCTGCATCACCCGCCACTACAATTGTCTAGACGGTCTTTTCAGTACTTAAACATGGAAAATAAAACACCGCTAAAGACGGTATGGCCAGATGACAAAGTAAGTTTTTGTCACTAACTGGGTCAAGGTCAATAGGTCAAATAATACAGCATAAATTGAAAGGTTTTGTCAGAGGCAACCTACATGTATAAAATTAAGTTTCTACTGCACACAGTTCCATAGATTGTGCTTAAACCAGGAACTTTAACCAAAATCCTTAACAAGGTCAAAGTCCAAGGTCAAGGTCACTAGGTCAAATGTTATGGCATAAATTGAAAGGTCTAGTCATGGGCAAGCTTCATGTATAATATAAAGTTTCTACTGCATATAGTTCCTTAGATTTTGCCTCAACCAGAAACTTTAACCAAAATGTTGACGTCAGACGGACGGACGGACGGACGGACAGACGGACGGACATCATCAATCTATAGACCGGAATTGCTTTGCAATCCGGCCAAAAAGGGGGACACATTTGACACAAACAGTCTCAAAAAATCGTCTTAAAGATTTGTTGCATATTTTGAACCTGAATTCATAATTCAAAATTTTCCTGAAAACCACCTCCCTCCCCCCAAAATCACACTCTGCTGTAAATTGTTGTAAACTTCAGTACATCCAAATCAAATGACAAAACTTTGAATAAAGAGGTCAGAGAAATGTAGAACAGTGTGCGAAATTAACAGTGGACCGATGGCCAATGTCTACAGTAAATTGGACCGGTCTATAGCAATGGAAAAAGCCATAGACCAAATTGTCTATAGGAAATTTGAACATCAAAGTCAGATATTACCTTTGCAACATCGATTTGAATTACGGCCCCTTCATAAAATAGAATATTCCATTAAATCATATTACTGTAACATTGATATAATGTACTGGTAGTAATATTATATTTCAGAATCTTCCATCTCTGTTCAAGTTTCAAGGTCAAGGGCTTGGTACATGTAGTTTTGAAGGTACATTGTACAAAATGTACTGTTTTGAATGTGAATCATATGAAATGTCGGGTACATGTATGTCATTTTTTGACAGATTAAAATGAAATGCGCATGAAATATTAGATTTTAGGAGGGGGTATTTTGGTCTGCAGGAAATTGCTGCGGTCTATAGGAACTGAAATCTCTGTAGACCGAATATCTATAAGACTTCAAAAGTCAATTTCACACACTGTAGAACAGAGAAACATTGTGCTAATAATTTGCGTTTTGTGAACAAATTAAGTCCATGATTCGTATGAACTGGAGAAGTCAATTTATACGTAAGTACCGGTACATGTAGAAAGTTTTGAAATAGGGATTGTTGCAATAGACATGATAGAAAACGATGGTGTTTTAAATAAATGATACTTAAAGGAGCTGATAAGATAAGGACTGTATTTAGCCCTGAATCTCATGAAGTATTTCTTCTACACAATGATTTGTACACAAGAAAAACTTGATAATTACTAAAATGTAATGTATTTGGAGATTCCTGATACAACTTTTATTTTGGTAAGCTTATTTCAAGATACTTCAATTACAGTCTAAAGAGTAGGGGGTAGCCATGTTGAAAAAAAGCTAATATCGATAAAAAAACGTTGAAAATTAAGAACAATCTGGCTAATATGGATATCTATAAACGTTAAAACATAGTTATAGTCCAAACAAGATACTAGAAATAAAATTTAAAAGACTGGTCTCAATTTTTCCATAAATTTTAAAATTTTGAATCTGAAATATGGTTGTATTATGTATTCATTGGCTACATAGTAGACATTTTACCGAGAAATACACATTGTGTAGAAATAAACAGCACACTCCTGTTTATTTCATTCCGAAATCTTGTGCACTTCATGTGAACATGTTAAGAATAAATAAATGAATGACTTTAAAAGGGAAAAATTTAATTTTGCTTGTATTATGGCCTAAAAAACAGATTTTTAAAAGCCCCCCACCCTCCCCTTTTCAGTTTTTTTGTCTCTAGGGCATCGTTCCCCCCTTAGCTACAGAACCCCACTTTGTCAAAAGATGTGTATTAGTGATATACACCTTCTGTAAATATGGCGTTCTGTAGCTGAGGGGGGAACAATGTTTTAAAAAACTTTTCCATTTTCCATTGGTTTCTATAGAAAAAAGATATATTTTGCCCCAAAATTTAGGAAAACTATGCATGATAAATCTTGTGCAACTGCTGATTATGATGAAACCAAGAACTGGCATAAATTTAGTGAAAGAATTTTTTTGAAGGTCCCATTTTGAAAATTTCGTTTTTTCAGGGCAGATTTATCAGCTCCTTACTGTCTTCTGTATTAATTGATCAGGTTGGGGAAAGGTACCGATCGAGCTAATATACCTCGATTGGGCTAATATACCTCGACTGGGCTAATCAATCTGAATATTTTCAGTAGTAAAAAATTAAAACATTCTCAAAATTATTCTTTTGAGCAAAATCGCATCAGTTCTTTATAAAAGAAGTTATGTTTACAAAAGAAACAAACATGAAAAGTGAATAGTTACTGAGAAAATATACCTCCATTTTTCTGAATATATTGGGTGAGATTTCTCGAAATCTAGAGAGTTTTCAGGCATAGTTGCTTTTTAAATATTATTTCTTGATATAAAAGCTGGTGCGATTTTGCACTCAAATATGTTTTGGAGGAAAAAAGTACTTTTTTCTGAATAAATAAGTCAGATTGATTAGCCCGATTGAGGTACATTAGCTTGATCGAGGTATATTAGCTCGATCGGTACCTTTCCCCAACCTGTTGATACGAACAGTAAACAAATTAAATTACATGCAGAACTTTAGATAAGTGAATATGGTGGAGTCATCACAATTAGTTGAATAACGGAATAAAAGAACGGAAGATTTTCACAATTTGTTTAAAAATTTAATGCGCAACATTGGCGCACTAGGTGAAATTCAAATGTGCCATTTTAGAATTAAATGCGACTATGGCACAGGGCACATGTTTAATCCCAATCACTGCATATATATGTAATTGAAAACCGACATTTAAATATGATATCTCCTACTCGCCCTCTTGGCTACTGTTTGTCAAAGTTTTAGTCTCCCAGTCGTGAAAATGGTCGCCAATGGTGACTAGGCGAGTGCCAATTTTACTCCTTGACACTATCAGCAGTACCTGTGCTACCAGAACCACTACACCAGTGACCTGGGATTGAATCCAGAAATAGAAGTAAGTGGAACAACTTTGAACAAGTAGACTGAATGGCCCAGTAAAGAATTCAGAAAAAGAAACATACTATCTGTGATTTTATTCAGTCTGAGTACATCTTCTGGTGCTACAACATCTTTTCGGAGCAAGTCTTCTTCATTTACTGGTTCAATCGCCTTGTCTTTCGCCTTGGCCTGACGCGTCAAAAATCCACCACCCTTCTTCTTTCCGGTGGTTGCGCTCATTTTCACTGAGATTTTGAATCTTTCAAATATGTTACTTATACCATAAATTACATATATTGTTTATCTCATCAAGTACAACCACTAAATTGTAATTTTCTTTCTGAAATCAGATGAACAAAAGCCAATTCTGGCGTCGTTGGTCTCAATTTTCTAGAAGATGGCGGCGGTGGCAACGGGAATTGTGGGAGAGAACCTGCTTCATCCGGTTCAAAAATAAATGTTAAACCGGTCCCTATTTTTTCCATTTTTTTTTTCATACATTTTTTAGGCTAGAAGGCAAAGTCCTATTAATTTATAAATGTTGCTAGCGGAGAACAAAGAACTAGTCTGACTAGACAAATATTTTGTAAACCTTTGACCTTTGAAGTCCTTTGAACGTAGGCTTGATAAACAGTGGGATGAACACCCTATGAAATTTGACTATACATGTGACTTTTATTGCTACACCGGAAAAAGTGAAATCAGTCATGATGTAGAAGACGAGCCAAATACAGAGGGATGCACGAATCCCTGCGTTTGGAACAGACATAGGTAGAAATAGGTATTGATCTCAACAAACTTCCTGAAAAGAAGAGATGCAAGTGTTCTGAGTTGTCATCTTGAAACCATTCTTTTAAGTTTTCCTTAAGGGACTTATTTAGTTATGATTTAAAAAAAATTCCTACATCCCTTGCTTGCAGTTCGTATGATAATTTTTCCCGTTAAATATATTTTTTTTCAAAAATACCCCCCTTTCGGCCGACCGCTTGCCCCCCCCCCCCCGGCACTGACCCAAAATTTTCCAACCCAACCCCCCCCCCCTATATTTTGGCCCATTTTCAGTAAAAATCGCCAAAATTCGCCCCTTGACCCCCCGCCCAAGGGACTCAATAGTAGTGGGTTCAAATCCCGGCAGGACCACAAAATAAATTCTTCCTCTTTCCGTTTTTTTTTTTTTTTTTTTTTTTTTCATTTTCTGAGCTTCTTGTGCATTTATTTTAAATATCTGAATCTCATTTCTGTCACATGTACTTGCACTTCAACTTCTTTATTAAAAAAAAAAAAAAAACCAAAACATCCAAGGTAGACATCGTGTTTGGAAACAGTATGATATTTTTCAAAAATCATCATAATCATACATGATTCATAAAAAAATTATCGTGTCAGGATAACTGTTTCTAACGTTTACATTTCTCCCGACGCTTCGAGGCTCGGGGATAATTTGATTGGTTCATGCGACTCGGGGAATTACTGAACAACAAACCACGGCTAGCTAGTAATTATTTATTAAATAACCATGGCTGAAAACTGAAAATGATCCTGTACATTAAATTCTAAAGAGAAACGATCATATTTGCAGGCACCTCATCGTGTGTAACCCACGGGGAAGCTCTTAAATGTACCTTATGTGAGGTAGATCTACACAACAAGATGCAGGCACCTGTGATCTTGATAAAAAATCGAGATTGCACTGATAAATTTATGATTTATAGAGTGCTGTATGTGTATGTGTGTGTGGAGGGGGGGGGATACACATCGGTCCTGTGGAATATATTGAGCGACTATAGAAATTGATTTAGGCTATCTAAGTAAAATAAGTAAAATATAGCCATTTCCGCTTCTCATTTCCGGGGGCCTCGTATTTCAATACGTCTTATTTTCTGTTGCAAAATTTTCGAAATTATCAAACAGAAACCTGTGTTTTCAATAAGAAAAAATTATGATTTTTGTTTATTTTAAAATTTAAACAACTCTTACAATGTATATACGTACATCAGGCGCGTAGCCATGCAGGCGTACGCAAGTACGCTGGCGCTCCGCATCGTCTCGCGAAAAAATATAGATCTATCTATTATAGCTATGAAAAGTACAAAGGGTTATTTTTAATGTTGAAAACTGTCCTTTAAATGTGTAAAATCTATTAACTTCCGGGGGATTCGCGCAATTCTCACGCTCTCCTGGGCCCCCACCTCTTTCTCAAGGAAGTCCTCCGGTCCTGCCTGAAAGTGCTTCCACTTGAAAAGTACTCTGGCTACTCGCCTGTACATTCTGAAATATCCATGATTGAAAGCTATTTTCTAGTGTAACTTTTCATAGTCTTTCAGATCATGATACATACGGTACAGTACTGGTCGAGGACGAATGGCCACCTATTTTTCAAGGTTTTTTTGCAGATAAAGTTTGTAATTAACAAAATTATTTTTTGAAACTTGATATGGTTAATTGTTGACTCTTATCACACTTGATTAGGAACATTCTTCAATAAAAATTTTGTTTATATAGTGTCTTTAAAAAAATAGCTTAAACTTGAACACTTTTTGCAAGACGCGGCTATACCAGTTACCGCCTATTTGGCTCCTAATTCTCTAAACAGAAATATTTTGTTCCAGTTCTATTAGAGCAATGAATTTAATCTTAACCTGATTGTTTGGCATTTTTAATGAAAAATTGTGCAACCAAATGACCACACTAATAGACTGAATACCCCCACCCTTTCCCCAATCCCAAGATTTGTGTCAAAATTCTCTTATCGAATAAACTTAATTAGTAAACCATGTAAACAATATGTGTTAAAAACTGCTGACAAATTTTCATGTCAATACTTTAACCCCAAGTCCCCTTAAAATGCAATAGGCGGCCACTTGTCATGGGTTGACCACAGGGTTGAAGTATCATATCGCTTGGTCACAGACCCTTTTCTCAATACAAACCCTTTCTACTATATGTCTATATATAACATAGACATATAGAAGAAAGGGTTTATATAGAGGAAAGGGTTTGTGACCAAGCGATGATACTTCACCCCCTTGTCCTCGTCCTCGCGACCAGTACTGTTTTTTTTTTTTTTTTTTTTTTTTTTTTTTTTTTTTTTTTTTTTTTTACAGTTCATTCAGTGTTTTGGGGGAAACGTATTTTTCAATAATTTAAAAATTGCTGAATATTTATTAAATCTATATATTAATCTATATTTCTTGTAAATCTATATATTAATCTATATTTCTTGAAATAAAAGAACGATTTGAAAATTTGAAAAAATTTAAACATTGGGATCGAAATTCTGAATTTCAAGTTTCGATTTCAGAAAGTTTGCGTCACACGTGAAAAAAGTAAATTTATATATAGAAAGATATGATCAACAAGTTTTATCGCCTTCACATAAGTTTAGCATAAGATATTCAAGATTAAGAAGTCATAATTTAATGGTTCTTACTTACAATGATTAATTCTAGTGTGGTCAGAGGACTGCTCGGGCCAAAATATTCACTGTTTTGTTGACATGCACTTGTTACATGTAGTAACAAAGTAAAATACATCTGTTAAAGAAAAATAATGATATCCATAGAAACAAATACATAATCATGTAAGATTTTATTCCTGTTTTGAGAACGGATTCATTCTTTGAAATTTTCAAATGTAGGCATTCCAGTTAATCTTTGAGGGCTCTGTCTGTACTATCGTTTTAAAGGTATAGTCTATTTTGTTGGTAGTTTACTTCATTCATTTGATTGTTTTAACATGTTAAGGATAGTTAATATGAATCAAGGCAAAGCCTTTTTGTGCGAGCGGAGAGGAAATAGATATGATTATATGAAATAAAAAAAGATCTTTCTTTTTTATTTTGACTATGATGGTTTATCTTTATATCTTACAAAACTTTCTGTTTGATGATTGCCAAAAAAGGTAGTATAAGGCTAGTGGAAACACGGAAGCATTTGTAAAATTGATCCAGACCAGCAGATGAACATTTTAAGGGGGGCTTAAAATATGGTTCCTTAAAAATATGGTTCTTTATAATTCATTTTTATTTTGTAAGAATAATGTTTAGGCTAGCTGAAAATAGATTACTTAAGAACAAAAGAAAAAACAAACATATTCCGACTTCTGACAGTACGAAACCACCCGAGACGAGAAAAGCAATCAGAGCGAAACGTCTCGTTTAAAACCGGAAATGTCGGATTTCCCGTGGTTATGCCGTCTTGTTGATGCTTTATCGTTACCTGATTTACGAAAAATGTTTTCAATAAATTTAACTTATAAACAAAAATTGAGTATAACATATACGTCTACTTTGAGTCGTAAAAAAAATTTAAATGGCAATATCCAGCATCTCCGCAGCAACTCTGTCTGCGAGGGGACGAAAATTTTTGAAAGCATAGTAGTACATTCTCATTCTTTGATTCAGCATATTTTCTCAATAAGAAATGTGTATACGCGTTACCATAAGGGCGAGCTTTGCTCGCAAAGGCCCTTCGGGCCTTTGCAGCGAGCTCCGCTCGCTATAAGAAACGGACGATAGTAATGGAGGGTCACTTAGCCAGGTATGCTTCAGATTTTCTTTGAACGTTGTAGCTGTGACCATTTTTGCATATTTTGAATTGTAAAATTACACTTTATTTTTGGTTCTAATGACTAATACTTCGATGGCGATGATGAAACATCATGATACAAGTTGTAATTTCATATTTTCCTTCATAATCTATAGTAAATATTCTCTCGTATTTATTGCATGATTTTCTGTAAGAGTTATCCTTCCTAAAGGTTAACTGGAATGCCTATCAAATGGTCTAAAGCAAGTGACCATATTTTGTACATTTCTTAGATTCAATAATATATATTTTTGCTAAAAATTTAACTCCATTCCTGTACAAAATGCTGTAAAAAGAATTACGAAATTAATTTAATGACAAGATATTTCTTATCGGATATCCGTGTTTTCAGGGGTGACCATAACCACCATTTTTGTTGAAAAGTAGGAAAAGATTTGGTCATTGTGATGTCACAGAGCAGTCATTTTGTCTGCAGAGTTGTAAGCTGTCAATAATCGACAGCGATGTTGGAAGGTTTCCTGACGTCCGTTGTATCGGAGTACCTGCCAGTTCCGGTATGGACGGCTATTTTAGCTGCCGTCTGCCTCGTATGGATCTTATTTGATAAGAAAAGCGGCAATAATCTGAAGGTATGATTAGACATTTACCAACGTCCAATACGCATGCATACCAATGTTATTTTGTTAATAATTAAACAGAAAGCATTAACCAAAAGTTTGAAAACAGTGATGTTTAATTGATCTGCTTCTGTTTTGTGCTATTTTGTATAAATAAATCATTGTCATTTTGATTCCCTCTCACATAAACAATTTTGATCATAACGGTAGTAATACTTTTATCTCGGAGTGACAATCGCTTGTCAATTTTGCTATTGATTATCGAAAATAGAAGGGGCTTAACTTTCAGTGATCGACTGTCAATAGTCGGCGACTATCGTCACGTCACGACTCAATATACAAGCTAACATGTAGCATGGGTAGTAGGTAATTCTGTTTATTGATCAATTCAATGCTAAAAAACAATTACATGTAGGGTTATTAAGACAAAGGCGAAAGTCACTTCCCTTGATTGATAATTGTTGTTTCAAGAGGTAAGGTTATACATGCTCAGCAAGGCCATAATATTATGATTTACAATTTCTTGTTTTGCTCTGCTATGTTTTGATTTTGGTTTACATTGGTTGAAATTTGTAACAAAAAAAATCATGTTATCAAGGATGCAATTTCAAAGAAAATTGGAACAACCTTCTGAATTAGTGATTTTTATGCCCCTGGAATCAAAGATTTGGGGGCATATAGTTTTTGCCTATCCATCTTTTTGTCTGTTTGTCCTTGACTAAAACTTTAACATTGGACATAGCTTTTGAATGTAAGTGATAGGGCTCTGATATTTTACATGTGTATTCCTTGTGACAAGTCCTTTCCACTGGTAACACAATTTTTGACCTTGTGACCTTTGACCTACTTTTTAAATACTTTTACATTGGGCATAACTTTTGATTTGTAAGTGATAGGGCTTTGATACATGTATTTCACATGTGTATTCCTTGTGACAAGACCTTTCCATTGATACCAAAAATTTTTGATCTCTTGATCTTGACCTTTGACCTACTTTTCAAAACTTTTGAGTGGTAAGTGATAGGGCTTTGATATGTCACATCATATTTTCTGTCTGTCCTATTTTACTATTTGTCCTAAACACGCACGTTTTGAATATACAGCCCGACCTGTTTCAAACGCAGAAGGGGGGGGGGGGGGGGTTAACTTGGAATGCGTGCGACTGGAGTTTCAGACCGGGGCCCCCTGCCCATCGTTTTATTGAGCTTAGTGTACAACATAGTATTACCTATCTTCATATTGTCATATACATTCACTTTAATGACAAATGACAGATGGAGATATCTTTGACATAGACGGATTCAGGAATCTAAAATAGGGAGGGCGGATCGCAGTGAACATTGAAAACAATCTTTTGGAGAAGCGTAGGAAGGGGGTGAGGGGTATAATGACTAAAACAAAAGGTTATTAATTTATTTTTACATATATTTTTTTTGAATTCATCTTTATAAATAATTATTTCAAAATTCACCTGCATTGGTGCAAGGGATATAGGGTAGACCTTATTTCACGAGCTCCCCAGTGGGTAAAACACTCAATAAATTTAAATATTATTCTGAGGCTCCAAGTCGATGTCACGGAATCTATTTTAATTAAAATAAGGATTAAGTTTTATTCTTTCAATATATATGGTCACAATTTTAGGGATTAACTACGAAAAAATTCGACATTATTCTTTTTTTTCTAAATCATTAAGTTACGGTCACAGCTAGCAGTTTTTGGCCGGATTGCAAAGCAATTCCGGTCTATAGATTGACGATGTCCGTCCGTCCGTCTGTCCGTCCGTCCGTCCGTCTGTCCGTCTGCCGTCAACATTTTGGTTAAAGTTTCTGGTTGAGGCAAAATCTAAGGAACTATATGCAGTAGAAACTTTATATTATACATGAAGGTTGCCCATGACAAGACCTTTCAATTTATGCCGTAACATTTGACCTAGTGACCTTGACCTTGGACTTTGACCTAGTTAAAGATTTTGGTTAAAGTTCCTGGTTTAAGCAAAATCTAAGGAACTGTACGCAGTAGAAACCTTATATTATACATATAGGTTGCCCATGACAAGACCTTTCAATTTATGCCATAACATTGGACCTAGTGACCTTGACCTTGGACTTTGACCTAGTTAAAGATTTTGGTTAAAGTTTCTGGTTTAAGCAAAATCTAAGGAACTGTATGCAGTAGAAACCTTATATTATACATTTAGGTTGCCCATGATGAGACCTTTCAATTTATGCCATAACATTGGACCTAGTGACTTTGACCTTGGACTTTGACCTAGTTAAAGATTTTGGTTAAAGTTTCTGGTTTAAGCAAAATCTAAGGAACTGTATGCAGAAGAAACTTTATATTATACATGTAGGTTGCCCATGATGAGACCTTTCAATTTATGCCGTAACATTTGACCCAGTGACCTTGACCTTGAACTTTGACCTAGTTAAAGATTTTGGTTAAAGTTTCTGGTTTAAGCAAAATCTAAGGAACTGTATGCAGAAGAAACTTTATATTATACATGTAGGTTGCCCATGATGAGACCTTTCAATTTATGCCGTAACATTTGACCCAGTGACCTTGACCTTGAACTTTGACCTAGTTAAAGATTTTGGTTAAAGTTCTTGGTTTAAGCAAAATCTAAGGAACTGTATGCAGTAGAAACCTTATATTATACATTTAGATTGCCCATGACAAGACCTTTCGATTTATGCCGTAACATTGGACCTAGAGACCTTGACCTTGGACTTTGACCTAGTTAAATATTTTGGTTAAAGTTTCTGGTTTAAGCAAAATCTAAGGAACTGTATGCAGTAGAAACCTTATATTATACATTTAGGTTGCCCATGATGAGACCTTTCAATTTATGCCGTAACATTGGACCTAGTGACTTTGACCTTGGACTTTGACCTAGTGGAAGATTTTGGTTAAAGTTTCTGGTTTAAGCAAAATCTAAGGAACTGTATGCAATAGAAACTTTATATCATACATGTAGGTTGCCCATGATGAGACCTTTCAATTTATGCCGTAACATTTGACCCAGTGACCTTGACCTTGAACTTTGACCTAGTTAAAGATTTTGATTAAAGTTCTTGGTTTAAGCAAAATCTAAGGAACTGTATGCAGTAGAAACCTTATATTATACATTTAGGTTGCCCATGATGAGACCTTTCAATTTATGCCGTAACATTGGACCTAGTGACCTTGACCTTGGACTTTGACCTAGTTAAAGACTTTGGTTAAAGTTCCTGGTTTAAGCAAAATCTAAGGAACTGTATACAGTAGAAACTTTATATTATACATGTAGGTTGCCTCTGACAAGACCTCTCAATGTAATTGCTGTAATATTTGACTTAGTGACCTAGACCCAGTTGGTGACAAAAACTTACTTTGCAATCCGGCCATACCGTCTTTAGCGGTGTTTTATTATGGAATAACATAATAATAAAAGAACGAAGCAATAAATTTATACTGATCTGAAAACATTTTTGAAATACGTTTTCATGAGAGGCAATTGATGATAGAAAACATTGGATGATCTCTCTCTCTCTCAACGACTCAAAACGGACAAATGTGGGTGGGTGGATGGGGGGGGGTTACCCCTGCAAACCACGATCTAATATTTGGCAAGTGCTACATCCATAATTAGATGTAGATACAGAATCTATCAAAAATATTGGCCAGCACGATTATTTTTCCTAATCAGAACATAAATTATCTCTAGTCTAACTTCTGTCCTGAATCTACAGGTGATCGCCAGCCATGAGCATGTTTAGAAATGGTGCGCCCTTTATTTATTTATTATTTTTTTTGCTCAATAAATAATAAACTATGTTTTAGATATTGATTGTTTTATTCTTGAAATGGTAACCACATGCGTATACACATGTGCGTGTACAGGCAATCACTTTGTCATGTACAACTTCTGACGTCATTTACTGAGACCCACGAAGAATACAGTCGATCCCGAAAATTTATTGGGTAATTTGACAAAAAATGTCGATTTCCTCTAAAACCAGGATTTTTTTTTCTGTGGTTACAGCATGAAAAATTTCATTTTTAAAGAGCTAATGCTATATACTATTTTCACAGATGTTCTAATATCACTTTAAGATTACCAGCCCGGCGCCCTATCCACTAGACCACGGCACCAACAGGAGATGCATTTTGATAATAAACTTCCAAATATTCCCAATTTTCTCTATTATGTCACTGCTTTTTCCCAAATGGATTGGTACAGGCACGTTTAAAAAGTAGTAAAAAAAAATCACTGACCTTAACCTTGACCTATGTTACGATAAATGTATTGAATTATTTTGTTTGCTGGAATGAAATCTTGGATGTCACTGATGACTAGGTGACTTGACTTTTAACCCTAGGTTTAGTTCACAGCTTTTTGAAGTAAATTTTACTTATTTTAGAGCATTCCCTTATGATAATTATCATTCAAGCAAACATGATTTTCATATTGTTAAATAAATAAGCATTTGCTTAATATCAACAAACATTAGCACTTAACATAAAAGTAAGTTGGAATTGTATAGTACATGTATGGTATTAAGATTCTAAATCAGTCTTCACGGAAACTGACTATCCCAACACCCTTGGCTAGTAGAAATTTTGTTGGGCTTGTGGAATTTCAAGATATAAAGTATACAAAAAATTCATAGAAATTGTCTTTGGGCTTAGCCTAGTGGTTTCAAAAAAAATTTATGAAGACTGCTATATAATTTCCTTCATTTTAATTGATATACATTGTATTTTTTTCAGAATGTATACAATAATCCTGACCCTGAAACCCAGAAGATGTTTTTTCCTGTTCGATCTTCACCCATGTCGAGTTCTCAGGAAAAGAAAATCAAGATCTTGTATGGAACACAGACTGGTAAAGCTAAGGTACTGAACAGATCATAATGATATAAGGCACAGTTCATTTGATATTCGGGAGGGGGGGTTGTCAGAGCAAGATTTTTTTTCGCCCTGGTCTGAAGCAAAATGATTTTTTTCTCGCAAAGTTGGAGCAAAAAATAGTTACATGTGTAAAAAAAAATTTCAGGAATTTTTAGTGAAATTTTATGGTAATTCTTCAAATTCAGATTACTTGGGAGAGCAAGATTTTTTTTCTGATACACCATAAGCAAATTAATTTTTTTCATCAAAATTCAGAGCAAAATTTTTTTTTTGAAAAAATAAAACAAGCCCCCCCCCCTCCCCGAATATTAAATGGATCGTGCATAACATGTACAATAAATTAAGTTTAGAAATGTTCAGATGTTAGTGCTTGAAATCTTAAAGTGACATAAACTGAAAAAAAATCCCAAAAACTTAAAGAAAAAAAAAAGAAGAAAAATATATATCCATTACGTGATAAAGTATTCAAATTTTATTTCCTTAAGGCATTATATGTATAATGAACTACTTCTTGTTTTGTTTGACTGTGTTCCCATTGTCGGTCAAAGTTAGTCGATGTTGCACAGAGTTGGGGCCACAAATCTTTGATGCATTTGAAAGGCGATAAATCAAAAAGCAAGGAATACTTCTTTAACTCATTTGTGTCACACTTATGCCCTTTGCCGTGTGGAGCTCGTAAAAAAGTTCCCCGCGAGGGGTTTGACAGTAAGTGTTATGAATATATTTCCCTGACATTGTCGCCATAGCACTTTCTATATAGACATAACGTCAGAGAGTGCATGAATTTTAGGTATTGTTTTCGTTTTCGTGCTTAAACATCGACGGTGGGTGCGGCTAGCCAACAGGGGATTCTTACTCCTCCTGGGCACCTGGTCCCACCTCTAGCTTGCTAGGGGTCCGTCGATCCTTAATTTTGTGCTCTATTGTGAGTGCTGTTGAGATTGTCGTCAGGATCTTCTTTAACTCATTTGTGTCACACTTATGCCCTTTGCCGTGTGGAGCTCGTAAAAAAGTTCCCCGCGAGGGGTTTGACAGTAAGTGTTATGAATATATTTCCCTGACATTGTCGCCATAGCACTTTCTATATAGACATAACGTCAGAGAGTGCATGAATTTTAGATATTGTTTTCATTTTCGTGCTTAAACATCGACGGTGGGTGCGGCTAGCCAACAGGGGATGCTTACTCCTCCTGGGCACCTGGTCCCACCTCTAGCTTGCTAGGGGTCCGTCGATCCTTAATTTTGTGCTCTATTGTGAGTGCTGTTGAGATTGTCGTCAGGATCTTCTTTAACTCATTCATTTATTTATGCCAAGACTTGACTTGATCAGCCAAGGAACTGGATTTGTTATTATTATTATGAACATTGACATTATTATTAACATTGACAATATTTCAGAGTTTTGCAGAGATACTACAGAGAGAAGCAGAGGAGAGAGGCTTTCAATGTAAAACACTGAACATGGAGGACTATGACCCTGATGATAAACTCGCTGAGGAGGTACTGTCAATATACTACGTGCGCATGCACACGTATACATGTATAAGATAATTTTAACTTTTTCGCATTTAGAGTTCCCAAGTAAATGCTTATTTGAATTTTGAGTTCATTTTTGCCATGAAGGCAACTTGTTCTGATGTCACGATCTGTCCAATTGTAAGTGAGGAAAAATTATCAACCTTGCACGTTTTAGCATAAGCTTTTGTTACCAAACTTTGTTAAAAAAGAAGAGAAATATTCTCAATGTAAGCTTGAGTAAAGAACACCTTTTTTGGTGTTTTCATTATTCTTTAGTTTGTAACTTTGTTAACTTGCAAAGTTGCTGAAAACAGAAAAAAAACTCGCACACATGCTAACCATCATGTAAAACCAATGTATCATTTGATTTTGTTTCTTTTCAAAAGATTACTTAAAACATGCATGTATCATTATTTTATTTTATACTCTAGGCAGATAAGATGTGCTGCTTGGTGCTAGTTGTCTCCACTTACACAGAAGGTTCACCACCAGAGGGAGCTAAATGGTTCTATAAATGGCTGCAGGAAACAGCCTCAGATTTCCGTGTCCAGAAAACTCTTCTAGGTCGTTTGAAGTACTCGGTATTCGGACTTGGAAATTCTTTGTATTCAGATCATTACAATGAGGTAAAAGTATAAATCAATGACATAATGTACAAACAGACATGTATTATTAATTGATCTGGAATTTTCTCCAGTTTCACTCGCTTCTGATCGGTTGATAAGATATTTGATAGAATGTTCCTCAGAGAGAGTTGACCACAAAAATTCAAATGCTGTCTATTTAGGATCTTGCTCTTGACCAATCAGCAATGACATTACCATTTAAGACTATTTGTTTCAACCAATGAAATCGCTTTTCACTAGTGTGGCCTGTACCAAACAGAGAATGCAGCAGACATGTTAACTTCGTCCAATATTATAAAGAAAATTTCTAATTATTTTTATCAGGTAGGAAGGAAAATAGACAGATATCTACATGAATTGTCTGGTCAAAGGATTCTATCTGTAGGACTTGGTGACGAAAATGTGTCGGCAAGTAAAATGGGAGGTAAGTCTGATTTAAGCATATACATGTACTCCTACTTAAAAACTGTACAATACATACATGTAACTAGGTATTTACTGTAATACTGTTACCAGTGGAGCCAGGCCGAATAGATTTCGGCCTCCAGGCACATTTAGATGGTACAGTCTAACCATGAACGAATTCCATCCTAAGTTAATGTTGCCTTTATTTTCAGCAAAAAATGACAAAAGGTCAAGCAAAGGGCTCAAGAGTGACATACACGTACATGTACTATTCACGAACACTCATGTCGTTGAGAAGTCATCAATTTTTTATGGTTCAACGTATCATGTAGTTGTGTTTAAGTTTTATCGATCAGTAGACCATTTTGTACGTATGTATAACATGGTTTGAAGGCAAGATGTCTAACTTTATACTTATTTTGCAACTTTTTCATAGATGTCATACTTTTAAAAAGCTATAGATGAAACACATTGTCTGGTTGTCATGGAGAAGTTGAAAGTTAACAAAAAAATGTAAAAATCATCTATTTTTTAAGGAATTCCATGTACATGTACATTATTTGTTGTTTGTTTCAGGGATAGAAGCTGACTTTGATGCATGGAAAGAAAAGTTATGGTCGGCATTATCAAAAATAGGTGACGGCACTATGGATACGGAAAATACTAAAGTAACTTCTTCAACAAATAAGCACGGTGAATCATCTTGTGAGAAGGGAGACAAGCCTTGCAATAGAGAATGTCAGTGTAAGGAGTCTGCTGATAATGGTGAGGTATGAGAGATTGACGATTTGATTGTAAAAAATTCTGTATGTCTGTACTGTGGTTAAGTAACCGGGCCATTAACCCGAGGGTTGCTTTTATGAGCCTTACTAGTGCCAGGCTTTTGCCTATATGCATGTACATGTATATGCTTTTACATGTTTTTTTAAGAAATGTTACACATACATGTATATACAAAAAGTATTCTTGGTCTGGAAATAATTCTGTTAATTTGAGCCCACCTATTATACCCTGTATATATTGAAATATACAATGTAAATGTTTTATTAGTCCCCTACCGGCAACGCTGAAGGGGACTCTTATTTTTATCTAATGTTCTTTTAAAAAGTCTGTGGCTTGATTTAACACTACTTCTATATATTAGATTATGAAATTATGTTGATAGAAAAAAGGTTTTAATTTTGATTCAGATTTGAAAATACTAGTTTAATAAAAAATTCTTCCAATCAGTATCATTGTTACATTAGAAATTTAAATTTGAATGATCCAGGATTACTATGAGACAACAACAGATGATGAGGAGGAGTATAATGAGGAAGGAGGAGGGGAGGAGTTGGCAGGAGGAGGCGACATCAGTATGGGAGGAGGGGGAATGGTAGATGTGGAGGATCTAGGCAAAGTCATGAACAACATGAAAAAAGCCAAGGTATATTTTGTTTTACATGTATGTGACCACTAAGATTGTTGGTAAGAATTTCTGTTGTAATGTTTTTTTCTTTCAATTGCTTTTGATAAATTTGATTAGAAACATATAATAATACATAGCTTTTGAATTTTGATAATTAATTAATCATTATTTGATTAGGGCCCTGCATAGTAATGCTGGAGTCCCATAGGAATCACATACATGTACATGTACATGTATTCTGTTCATCTATCTGTCTACCATTTGGTTCTGACACAGTTTTCAGTGTACAGCTTCAATATTTCACACACACAGATAAAGTATCATGGGAGGAACATGCCTATAGATTTTGAACTTTCAAGGTCAAATATCAAGGTCAAGTCAAGGCAAAATTTAGTAAAATATCAATACTTTGGTTTTGACGCAATAACTCAAATAGTTTTCGTGGTACAGTTTTCATATTTCATCCACAGATAAAGGATCATTAGAGGAACCGCCTATAAATTCTAAAACTTCACGGTCATAGGTCAAGGTCTAATTTAGGTAAATCGTTATGAAATATCAATACTTTGTGTTACTTAAATTCATTTATCAGGAGTGAAAATGCATAGAAACCAATGGTAGAGAATCGGGACTTACAAAAGAGGTCAGTTATGTAAAAAGAATAACCTTGACATGTGTACTTATATTTGTAGGTAAGAAGGAAGAAGGAAGAGGAGTCCAGCAAATCCGGAGAGCCCAGGGAGATGATTACACCCATGTTAAAGAAAGCTCTAGAGAAACAGGGATACCGTCTGATTGGTTCTCACTCAGGGGTCAAACTCTGTAGATGGACAAAGGTAAGTGACTTACAGCATGGACGATAAGAGTTGATGAATTGCTTCTTGAACATATCAAATAGAATCTCTTTTATTAACATGATATTTCCACTTTACTGTCAATTGTTGCAATGGAAAGAAGGAAACAAAGACAAGTTTTTCATTCTTATCATTATTATGTATTACCCAAACTACTATATATATATGTATTACGTATATGTGACTGTTTCACGATGATTTCCGATAATTCAGTACAAGATGGTAACAGTTCCTTTAACTGTGCAACAGTTCAAACTATTGCCCGTTCACATGACAAACTGTTGCCCTCTGTAGTGTTGACGTCATCACACGCGAAATTGAGGTTATTTCATGGCTACTTGGGGAACAGTCAACAATTGTAACAATTTACAAGGTCTCTGACACTACCTCGGGACAATAGTTTGACTGTTCCCCACGTAGCCTTGAAATAACTGTATACTGTTTCACAATTATTTCAGATAATTCAGTGTAAGAGGGTAACAGTTCCTTTTACTGTGCACAGTTCAAACCATTGTCTGGTCGAGTGACAAAATGTTGCCCTCTGTAGTGTTGATGTCAACACGCGCACAATTAACGTTATGTATTTGGTAAGAAAACCGTTATTTCATGGCTACTTTGGGAATAGTCAAATATTGTCCCTTCGGTCTTGGGTAACAATTTATCAGGTCTCCTCCACTACCTTTGGACAGTAGTTTGAATAGTTTAATAATGAATAATTAACTGTATGATATCAAGTCTATGTTAAAAGGGAGAGAAGTGATATAAAGAAACACATGATTAATGTTCTTGCCAATAGGTGATTTTGCAATAGATTTATCATGTTTATTTGGCGACCAGACACCAGACATCACAAAATTTCGCGATATTTTCATTGTGACATCAAAATAAAAAGCATGGCAACACATCAAGGTGCTTCAAGACGGTGCGATCAGATGTGACGTCACAATGGAAAATTTTGCCAAATGATGTGATGTCTGGTGTCTGTGTGTATAAAATCAAGGTAAGGAACGGTCATATCTTTTATCTGGAAAATGGACTATTACACAATATATTTCCAGTCTATGTAACATATGTAACGAGGGAAAGGCCCAGGGATGCTATTATAAACACAAGTTTTACATTATAATCGTTATTTTTCCAGTCTATGTTACGAGGTAGGGGCGGATGTTACAAACACACATTTTATGGTATTGAGAGTCACAGATGTATGGAGACGACACCAAGTCTGGCCTGTGCTAACAAATGTGTATTCTGCTGGAGGTAAGGTCAAGGTCATTTAACATTTATAACGTTTAGTAAACTCAAAAGTTTGTGCTGTAGACATTTTGTAGGATTGATGTTGACAGACCACTTTTTGAACACACAAAAGAAGCTCATAAATATCTGTCAAACTATTGAAAAATTAGTGATGTCATAGGAAAATATACTTATATATGTATAGTAAAACTGTCATGTACATGTATATACATATTGTTTTACTTATAGCGTAGTTTTCTTTTTAAATTAATTCATTGCTTTATTGAACTAATGTTATACTACTAACTCTAAACTTTAATTGTATTATAATCTACATGTATGAAGAATAGTACAGTCAAGTAAATGTATGCCATGTAAATGTATGCATACAAAACTTCACATCTTCATGATCTTATAAAGTGGAATTTTTCACACAAAAATTGCTCTCACACGAAAAATGTCTGATCACATCATTGTAAATCATATGATGTATTGATGAAAGTCAAGTTACATTGTATCTTGCTTTTATGCACGTTGTAGACATCATACCAATCCAGTGGGAACAGAATGGAGATGGAAGATGGACGACCCTAACACTGTATATTTGGGGGCTCTACAAAACCATGTCGGTCTCATAAAACAGTTTAAAGGTAGGTCAATATGAGTTAGTTCCTCTTTGTTGCCATTGAATAAGATAAGCATGACATTTGGCTAAGTTTACACGTATGTATTTTGTGCATGTACATGTATGTAATAGAATGAATTAAAAGCATGATCTACGTGTAAGATTTATTGGATTTCAGGCATTTTGAAAAGCACAAAAATTTTAAATACTGGTTAAAGAGAATTAATCACCGAAATTTCTAGGTGGGAAAATGACCCAATGTACAGTACGCTACATGTCAAATCCTAAATCAAAATCGGGTTAAATCCCCTTCAAGCTCACTAACATGTATGTTTCACAAGACTTTAAAGGCAATTTAAAAAAAATATGTTTTTCATATACGTGTAGGTGTACCAGGGGTGAAACCAGAGAGATTTGCCGAGGGACTTGAGCCCAAACATTGTGCCTTATCGCTGGTCGGCGAGCCCATTATGTATCCGGAAATCAACAAATTTATAAACTTACTCCATAACAAAGGAATCTCTACATTCTTAGTCACCAATGCTCAGTTCCCAGATGCAATCAAGTTAGTAGTAAAGATGAAGTAAAGTTTGTATAGAGATTTGTATAGTTATGCCCTTATATCACATAGAAATATGAGCGTTAATTTCAAGCTGAATGCAGGTTATATATTTGTTATTTAATAATTACATGTATTTTCACACTCCCTATGATCATGATGATAATATAGTGCAGTTTCATGTACTACTAGGAGTTTTATCCATGATTAGGCCAAAAAAAAATAATTAATTAATAGTTTCTCAGGCACCGCTGCATCACAGAAATACGTACCGCATCCTGAATATTTTAGCACTTTTACGGAATTTTCTGCTCTGTTTTTTCCATGTTGACATTTGCGTAAAGTGTTCAACTGACTGGGACATTAAAGCGTAAAAACAAGTGAAACATGAATGTCGTCTCAGTACAAATCGTGTCCGACGCCACTCAAATCCTCCCTTGGTTGATCGTTGGTGTTCATGTGTTGAATCCGATTTAAAAAAAAAACTCCCTGCCTCATCATCATGTAATTTGAAAAAAAGTGCCTGAGAAACTAATAATTATTTTTTTTTTGCCTTACTTCAAGAATCTTTTAACTGATGCAAAATATATTTAGATGTAAAGCTATTGATCAGGTAGGGAAGGTCAAAGATCAAGGTCACAGATCTCTTTAATGAATGAATGGATAGGTATTGATTGGGATGTATGCTACGCCAGGTGCATTTTAGATGCAAAGGCTTGTTCAGAATGGTACTATTACAGAGTTACATCTAGTTTCATTTGAACTAACGTATAGCCATATTTTCACTATGCAGTCTGTTCCTGAGTCATTGTTACTTAAATTCTGAAATTTTCTTCAATAGGAATTTATCGCCAGTCACTCAACTTTATGTCAGTGTAGATGCAAGCACAAAAGACAGTTTGAAAAAAATAGATCGGCCGTTGTTCAGAGACTTCTGGGATAGATTTATCGACAGTCTTACGGCACTTTCCGACAAGAAGCAAAGAACCGTGTACAGACTGACGTTAGTAAAAGCATGGAATACAGAGGAGCTAGAGAATTATGCAGCCCTGGTTTCTAAGGGAAATCCCGATTTTATTGAAGTTAAGGTAAGGTTTTACACTATTTGCGAAGCTACTAAGGCCATGTAAAATAAAATCTATGTTTCTCAGACACCGCCGCGCGCTATAATTCGCCGCCGACGAGACGTTTTTATTGCAACTTCAGAAAAAAATATACGCCGTGTCTCATCCTCGATCGTCGATTAAAAACGAAATATCCATTTATTTCATTGAACATGTTTATTGTCCTTTAAAATCGTCAAAACTGTACCAGATGAATAAATACTTTTAAAAGCCCGTATAAATCACGGCGCGTTCCGTATTTACGTTACGGGTAAAGAATTATCCACGCGTCGTTTAAAGGGAATTGTATAGGATATACTGACAACGTGCCGCGGACACTTGGACGGTTGGCTATTCGCGTGTTTAATACATCGAGTATTACACGTATAGTTTTCTTTATTGATCTCCACAGCATATGTAAATACCTATGCCGAACAATAGCAAGTGTCCATTGTAATACTTCCGAATCTATTAATAATGACATTCACGTTGTAAAAAGTATAAGCAAGGATCGCCGACGAACGCAAGAGAAACGTAGTTAAATCCTTAAATCTGTGAATAAAAGAATGTATATTGTACCCGGGCCGTGTACATTATTTTATCAGACGATGGTTAATGCTGAACGCTTCATTCGATTTCTAAAGATTCTGCTTCATCCAGACTTGACTTCCGAAGATATACGCTATCGGCCAAATTTTTATTCACCATATGAACGGATCCATCCGAGGAAGTGAGGGGTCGTATTTAATTTGAACTGGGTTTAAACAAGATGTGGGCAAATACTATAACATCCGTCGAGTCTCTTACGCGATTCTACTAAATATACTCACGGCAATCAAAACATGTCATACTGCGTATATCAAATTTTGAATCGATTAGCTTCTTCCATTCAGACAGATGAGCTACGACTCCCCGTTCTCAGAAGGAGTATGTTATTTTACTTTTAAAAAATCAATTTATTTACAGGAGAAAGCCATAAATTTTAATGTACATGTACCATTATTTTGACTGACGGTTCAAAGACAGTTTTTTATGAAGAAAAACGGGGGGGGGGGGGGGGGGGGGGGGGGGGGGGGGGGGGGGGGAGTGGGCAGTATAAGATTTTTTGCCTTACATGAATAATGGGGGGGGGGGGGGGGGGGCAGGACAGACGACTTCTTTGCCTTGCATGAATAATAAGAGCACTCTTGATGAAAAAAAAAAATAAATAAATAAAAACCCTACCTACCTTGCCACTTTTTTTAGACCCAATTATCTGAGAAACATAGAATTTATTTTACATGGCCTAAGTAAAGTTCATACTCCAATAAACTGTCAAAATCAAACATTCAATTCTTATATATACATGTATTAAAGATTTAGGGGTATAACACTCTACTTACGGTTGTTTTGGACACAGTAAAATTAAATTCCACAATGTTGGCCGAGGTCATGTGACTTTGGCAATGTTAAGGGCCATACATTTTCATGATTGAAGTAAACGGAAAAATATGAAATATCTAAAATTATATAAGATGCTTAAGTACATAATTTCTATCTTTCAACAATATTTTTATTGTTACACCCCTATTGTCTTTAACTATTTTTGTGCATGTATCATGATTTCAATTGTAATATGAATTTTTAGCTCACCTCGACGAAGTTGAGTGAGCTTATGCTATAACCCCACGCGTCCGCGTCCGTGTCCGCGTCCGCGTCCGCGTCCGCGTCCGGTTAAGAAGTTTGGGGTAGCTCAGTATCTGACAAAGTACTAATGCTACAGTAACCAAACTTGCACAAGTGATTCATCTTTGGATGCTGAGGTGAACCCATGCATCGGATGCAGCATCTGACCTACATTTTCCGCTTGAGTGACTTGGTTAAGAAGTTTGGGGTAGCTCAGTATCTGACAAAGTACTAATGCTACAGTAACCAAACTGGCACAAGTGATTCATCTTTGGATGCTGAGGTGAACCCATGCATCGTATGCAGCATCTGACCTACATTTTCCACTTGAGTGACTTGGTTAAGAAGTTTGGGGTAGCTCAGTATCCAACAAAGTACTGATGCTACAGTAACCAAACTTGCACAAGTGATTCATCTTTTGATGCTGAGGTGAACCCATGCATCGGATGCAGCATCTGACCTACATTTTCCGCTTGAGTGACTTGGTTAAGAAGTTTGGGGTAGCTCAGTATCTGACAAAGTACTGATGCTACAGTAACCAAACTTGCAAAAGTGATTCATCTTTGGATGCGGAGGTGAACCCATGCATCGGATGCAGCATCTGACCTACATTTTCCGCTTGAGTGATTTGGATAAGAAGTTTGGGGTAGCTCAGTATCTGACAAAGTACTAATGCTACAGTAACCAAACTTGCACAAGTGATTCATCTTTGGATGCCGAGATGGACCCATGCATCGGATGCAGCATCTGACCTACTTTTTCCACTTGAGTGATTTCGCTTTTAAAAGCCAATATTGAGCAAAGTATAAGTGCTACATGTACCAAACTTGCATATTGGATGTATCTTTGTTCAAACTTTTATAAAATGACCTTGACCTACTTTTTCCGCTTGAGTGATTTTGCCTTTAAAAGCCAATATTGAGCAAAGTATAAGTGCTAGACGTTCCAAACTTGCATATTAGATGTATCTTTGATCAAACTTTCATAAAATGACCTTGACCTACTTTTTCCGCTTGAGTGGTTTTGCCTTTAAAAGCCAATATTGAGCAAAGTTTAAGTGATACATGTACCAAACTTGCATATTGGATGTATCTTTGATCAATCTTTCATAAAATGACCTTGACCTACTTTTTCCGCTTGAGTGATTTTGCTCTAAAAAGCCAATATTGAGCAAAGTATAACTGCTACATGTACCAAACTTGCATATTGGATGTATCTTTGATCAAACTTTCATAAAATGACCTCGACCTACTTTTTCCGCTTGAGTTATTTTGCCTTTAAAAGCCAATATTGAGCAAAGTATAAGTGATACATGTACCTAACTTGCATATTGGATGTATCTTTGATCAATCTTTCATAAAATGACCTTGACCTACTTTTTCCGCTTGAGTGGTTTTGCTCTATAAAGCCAATATTGAGCAAAGTATAACTGCTACATGTACCAAAATTGCATATTGGATGTGTCTTTGATCAAACTTTCATAAAATGACCTTGACCTACTATTTCTGCTTGAGTGGTTTTGCCTTTAAAAGCCAATATACATGTACTAAGAAATATGTTTGAATTGAATTTTGCTGTCATGAGGTGAGCTTCGTAATCTGTGATTACCTATGTTTATTCAAGTCATAAACTTTCCACTCGAATGATGAAGTGTTATATTATGTCTGTCGTATGAGATAAAGAAGATCCTGACGACAGTCTCAACAGCACTCACAATAGAGCACCATATTGTGCATCAACAGACCCCCAGCTAGCTAGAGGTGCCCGGGAGGAGTAAGCATCCCTTGTTTGGCTAGCCACACCCTCTGTCGATGTTCACACACGAAATTGAAAAAAATTCTACAAAACATGAACTGTCTGTGGTTATGTCTAGCACCAGACTTATAAAATGACTCTATTTAATCAAATATTGTATCAGGTGACTACAATGTTAGTAGTAGAATTTCTTCTATACCAATCATTACATAAATTATCAAATGAAAGGACTATGCATCATTAGTTTATTAGGTCTCGGCATAATTTTTTGGTCATGTTTAGAATTATGCTCCTTTCGCCTACCATCCAACGATTTTTGGCCACATTTTTAACTTAAATACGCTTCTGAATAAACCTACACAAAATTTGGAGCCGCTCATTTTAGCAAGAGGAAATTCAAGCTCTGTATTGTAGATGTCGCCATGAAAATTCACTTTGGCTTTATTTAAACTGTTTGACATGAAGTACTACTGACGAGGATTCAATATCCAAAACACGTGTCTAGTACAATAAAATTGGTACAATAGAACATATATTTCAATATTTCAATATTGACAATTACTGGGACAATTACTGGGAGTATTTCCCATAATTTTTCTGCAGGGCGTCACTTACTGTGGGGAATCTAAGGCTTCCACACTAACGATGAAAAACGTACCTTGGCACGAAGAGGTGGTTGGCTTTGTACAGCAACTTGCCGACAGACTGGAAGATTATGAGATAGCCTCCGAACATGAACATTCAAACTGCCTGCTTCTGGCTCATAAGAAGGTATGATATATATTTGATTATATGGTTCGTTCAGATTATGGAATTTCATCTGGGTCTTGAAAACTTGTGGAAAAGTGGGTGAAGTCATGGAAAGCCTTGGATTAAAGGGTTAAGTCCTTGAAAAGTCGTCATGATGGAATCATCACCAAACAAGAAATATTTACTGATTTGTACATCAATATGTACATCGAGACAATCAGCAAATTTGACAAGTTTCCATGGAGCTGTTGCGACGGGTGTTGCATGCTTTCAGGAGATGCTGACTCTTCCCGGGCACCTGGTCTCACTTTGAAATGTTGTTCATTCCGAGGTTAACAACCATTCCGAGGTTCGCAATAGTTCCAATGGAAATTATGATTTTGCCTTGTCTTCCCGACTTTGAGACTGAATAACTGATAGGTACTTCTTTGATGTTTTAATTTCACCATCACCTGGTTTCTAGTCTTCCTGACATTGTTTAGTACATGTACATTACTATGTTTAATTGTTTAGGTTTGCAGAATACCAGTGAAGGACTTGACATAATGGTCATGATGAATGGTTGCTTATTTGTCAATGTCATGAAAAATGTGGTTTGAGTCATTGGAATGTAATGGAATTTACTATGAACCATGAATTAAGTTAAAAGGATTTTTGAGTAACATTTGTGACTAAAAATTATGCAATTTATCATGTTTATGGCTGCAAAACATTCTAATACAAATTACTTGTAATTATGTTATTGACCCATTCCTATTCACTTGTTAAAGTACATACAATGTACATGTATACACAATACCTTTTACATTTCCTACACGTGCATTTGAAACTGATTTCCTCCTATGTCCTGTGCAACAAAAGGGGGACGTAAACAGTTCTATTTATGTTTTGTCTATCCGTCTTGTAATCACACTTTCATGTACATACCTGACCAACTTATTCATACAATATTCAACTTTCATCACACTGGCAGGGATGGTCAGGCACGGCGAGACTTAAGAACAGGGGCGTAGCTGCTTTTACGCCAGCACGCCATGGCGTGCACATAGCGGAGTTAAAAAAAAAATGTGCGCGAAATTTTCAGAGAGAGAGAGAAAGAGAGAGTTTATGTGAAATTTATGGAAAATAGCCCACAAGAAGATTGTCTCCCGACATACAATTTACACTTCAAATATCGCCATCTTCTCTAAAATTGCTTTTTTTTAGCAAAAATACCAATTCCTTTTGGTAAGTCTTTTTGACATGCATGTTTCGGAAATAAATCCTCATCAGTGGTACTTCAAATAATTATGATTCAAAGATGACAAAATAATTAAAAAGTATAGGGCCCACATGAAATCAGACAATTTTTTCGTTAAAAGTGAGCGGCCTCAAATTTTTAGAAGTACCAAGGCGTTATCAAATAAAAAATGTGGCCAACTGCTTACCTCATTTTTTTTTCTGAAAATTCAGCATGATGAGACAGGTTTTTTTTTTTTTTAAATGACCTGTTCAGCGTGCATTTGACTTTATTTAACTAAACTTTTTCCACATCTATCAATGAGACGATTTTACCTTGAAAGATGGATTCAAGTTACAACTTAAATTTTTGCAGTTCCTTAATATTGAGAGTAATTTCTTATAAAATAAAGGCTCACTTTTGTAAAGACGTAATCTAAAAAGCAGGGATTTGGGTTGAAAATTTGAAAATTTTCTCTGGGGAAGCCCCCCAACCCCCACATGCAGAAGGGGTTACCCCCTCCCGCACCCTCCCCCTCTTGGTGCTGCGCGCCTCGAATGAGGCCATTGGCTTCATATATTGATATATTCGGCGTGCACTTCAAAAAGCTCTAGCTACGCCCCTGTCTAATAAGGGTCAAGGTCACTTTCAGGGTCAAGATCACTTTCAGGGTCAAGATCACTTTCAGGGTCAAGGTCACTTATTTAGGGTCCAACATAAAGCTGCTCTTGAGGAAAAAAAGAGTATTTCAAAGGCTCAGCAGATCAATTTTTATGCAAAAGTTGTTGTCAGGGACTAGGATATTCAAATTAAAGATGTTTCAATGTCAATGTAATAATCTGCTTTAAGAATTATTCCTCAACTCTACTGTTTATAAGGATTTATATACTTGTATATAAAATTCGTGTATTTTAAATTCCTGTTGAAAATTCTATTTATAATTTTTTTCTACTTTCAGTTCAAAGTAGACGGAGAATGGTGGACATGGATTGATTACCCACGATTCCATTCCCTAATGAAGACGTATACAGAAAGTAACGGACAGAAGACTTTTTCTGCAGAGGATTACATGGCTAAAACGCCCCACTGGGCCGTATTCGGGGCCAAAGAGCAGGGCTTTGACCCGATAGAGACTAGGTTTTTCAGAAAGAAGCAAAAAGATATTGCAGGGGTGTTGATGAACCATTGTTTTTGATTTTATGAAAGATTATATTAATTATCTTAATACTGAAATTAAATTTTAATTGTCTGTCAAAAGTGCCTTGAAGTTCATGTTATTTGTTTGGGATGAAAGATTCTTTGCTACAGAAAAGAATTATATTATGCATACACATGCAAGAATTGCGTACAAATGATTATACATGTATACATACTTACATGCACATGCCAAATCTTCCGAGTTATACCAGCAAAGGAAGGAAGAGATGATCAAACTCATCAGAGACTATACATCATTTTTCTGTGGTTCCTCAAACTTTAATATCATTTCTACCACACTGAGTTACAATATGTGATGCAGCTGTAAGAATTACCTTGTACATTGCTTGTAGTTAAACCGCTGATACATGCAAGATATGCTTCGTTGCATTACATAAACACCCGTACATGTACATTTACAGGTACGAGGGCTGATTGATATGTTGTGAGCTTCAGTTTTCTGGGTTGCAGAAGGTATTCTGATGATAATTGCTTCATCAGACTTTCATCTATTCCCAAAACTAAAAGCAGCTATTTCTGGCAGCCACTTTCAGTCCAATGATAATGTCATACTTGCAGTGGATGGCTTTCTGACAAGTTAAGATAAGGAGTTCTTTAAAAGTGGTATTTGAGGCCCTTAAACATCCGGTGGCAAAAGTGTATAGATACTGAAGGGGGATTATGTAGAAAAATAATGCAAAATGTCTAATGAAATTCAAATCCTTAAATACGAGGCTCACAACATATCAATCAGCCCTCGTAAATTGTATGCAGACAAGCTTAGGATCTATTTGTCATCCTTTATGAAGAAACTTTCTATACTTGAAGCCCGTGAAATTAAGAATTGGCTCGAGTTAAATTCTCAAAATGCGATATGTAACAAATCAGTAAAAATTTGAAATATTTTGAATTCATCCATTCTATTCTACTCTGAGAATAGAAAAACTTGTTTAAATAATTTCAAGTCATCACTAATGTTAATAGTGAGATATATATATAGTGATACGTCAAAAGAGTATCGAGTCAATTCTTAGTTTATTGTGCCGGACCCTGGTCGTAGTAAGACAGGTAGGGTATTGTGGCCATTTTCAGTCTAAAGCAGCCATCTTGCAATTGTAAGCAGAAGGTCTGATTTGGTTTACTTCTGGAACTGGCCACACTTTCGAGAAAAGCATCAAGGATTTTTACCTCGCGGCGGGAAAGTAGGTATCGTTGCAAAGCTAGGAAAGACATCCATGTCACTATGCTTAGCGAGTCGTATGAATACAGAACTTACTGGTTTAAAGTTCCATGTTGTCAAAGTATCACATCTTCTCTTTAATAGCATCATGTCTAAGGCCAAAACTCGGAGAAATAAACTTATGACAATTTTTGTTTTTTTTAACATTTAATTCAAATTTAACATTGCTTTATATCACATTATTCCAAATATGTTTTGATTTCATTGAATTGTATTCAATTGATATAAAAAATAATATGTACATGTACATTTGTATATACATGTACGTATATATACATGTACTCCTTTAAATTAATCATCACACACTGTATCACCTCAAACACTTTCTACACATCTTAAATACATGTATATGAAGATAAAAACTAATAGTATGTCTTCAGTATCCATTATACAAACAGTCTTCACATGCCTCGAGTCTTTGAGTAATACAGAGTTATTTCCCATTTGAGATGGTGTCTGGCGTAAAACCATAATGACGTCAGTAGATTTAAATATTTCTTCAAAAGTGAAGGGGACAAGGGGCCCAAAATTTGTGTACTAAAGTGTTTGTGTTTTTATTTGCATTATGATGTCATATTATTGTTATGGTAAGTTAAAGTTCCTTTCCTCTCATCATTTCTCAAAGTTTAAGGACTATTTCCATTGAATTTTATGATGTCATAATGGTTTTACGTTAAATATCGTCCCAAACGGGACATTACATGTACGATAAATGCACTTGCTGTGTGTTGTATACCTGTCACAAAACACAAATTTAGACACTTATTCTCTATATATACCTATAGTGCATTTACACGTATGTTAAATACAATCCCAAATTTGAAGTAACTTTTGTTAACAGAAAAGATGGAACATGCACTGGTTTTAACATGCAAATCTTTGTAATGTATTTCATAGTAATAAGGCACATTGAACATTACCTTAACAAGTAAACATTATTTTGAAAAATAGATACGACTTTAGCAAAAGCTTTATTCGAACAATCAATATGGTTCTGTTAATGCCCTAGATAACAAATGACTTTGTCAAAAGTTTTTATTTGAACAATCAATGACATTTTAGTTCTGTTAATGCCCTAGATTACAAATACCATACAAATCCTTTGCAACAAAATTGAATACAATCAAAATAATGTGCATCTTTAGCATGTTTTGTATTAAAATATTTTTGAATTAGCCAATTGAGCTTCAAGTCAGTACATTGACACACACAAAAAAAAATAAAATCAGTTAAATCAGATCTCTTTAAATAAATAATCCACAAAACTCTTGAAAAATATCAGATTCTGAAAATGTTAAATTTCACTGCTTGTTGCAAAGTAAATATAATAGACTAGACTAAGTATTTAATCTAAAAGCAGTGAGAATATACAATTACTGTAAAGGAACTGTTAAGATATGGCGTAAAATCTGCCCTGAAAAGTGGAATTTTGAAAATTGAAATTTCAAGAACCTTTTTTCGTAAAATGTATACCCCTATACGGCATCCCATCAGAATATGAAATTATTTTTTATCTGTTATGCATAATATTGCTAATTTTTGGGTCAAACCCTATCTTTTTTCTCATAGAAATCAACAGAAAACGGAAAAGTTTGATTGAACATTGTTCCCCCCGGATATACAGAAAGCCACTTTTACATGAGGTGTGTATCCATGATACAATTTTTGAGGCAAAGTGGGTTCTGTATCTCCGGGGGGGGGGGGGGGGGGGGGGGGGGACGAAACGGAGACGAAAAACAAAAAATGGAAAAGGGCGGTGCAATTTTAAAAATCGACTTTTTTGACCATAAAATAAAGCACATTTGACTATTTCTCCTCTTTAATCCATCAAAAAGTATTGAATGAAATATACTAGAATCAGGAACGAAATTGGCATGCGTGATGTTCATTCCTCCGCCAATGTGTTTTTTGCGCTAAAAGGCTTACATTGTAGCCATTGAATGAATAAAGCCTACGCTCACGCATCAAGATACGCCCGTTGGGATTTTTTTCACAACACCAAAATATTTAAGTCCCATAACTCCATAAAGACAAATCGGATGAACCTTAAAATCGAAAGGCGGCTTCCTCTTCAAAGTCTGATCACAATGTACAAATATCATGAAAAGCTGTTGACGCATATTCAAGTTATTGCGTTCCATGCACCTAAATTTTGCCCTTAGCTTAACATGTATGTGCATATAACCCCCCCCCCCCCCCATTACACATAATTTCTGGATTATGTGACAAAAAATTCAAGAACCCATTAAATATGTGAAAGAACATCCTTTCTACTTGAAGTATACAAAATTTCAAAACATTTTGACCAGAAATAGATTTTTAAGAATTTTAAAGAATTTTTAACTATTTTAGTATATTTTCATTGTATTTAAAATATCTAAGTCCCATAACTCCATAAAGACAAATCGGATGAACCTGACAATCGAAAGGCGGCTTCTTCTTCAAAGTCTGATCACAATGTAGAAATATCCTGTAAATCCATTGACGCATATTCCAGTTATTGCGTTCCATGCGCCTTTATTTTGCCCTTAGCTTAACATGTATGTGCATATAACCCCCCCCCCCCCCCCCCCATTACACATAATATCTTGGTTATGCGACCAAAAAATTAAAAACCCGTTACATATGTCAAAGAGCATCCTTTCTACCTGGGTACCTGTAAAGTGCGAAACGAAACAAAAACGAAACGAAACGAAACGAAACAAATCGAAACGAAACGAAACAAATCGAAACGAAACGAAACAAATCGAAACGAAACGAAACAGATCGAAACGAAACGAAACAAAACGAAACGAAACAGATCGAAACGAAACGAAACAGATCGAAACGAAACGAAATAAAACTTAATAAAAATAGCAATCCAAGGAATGCTTGTGTCGCCTGCGAAGCGGTTTGATTATTATTCTAGAAAGTGGATCAAAATTCTTGAAAAGTAGGTCTAGGTCAAATATCTTGATCAAGGTCAAAAGGTCAAATTTTATGGTCTGTGTAGAAAGGTCTTGTCACAAGGAATACACATGTGAAATACCAAAGCCCTATCCCTTACCAATCAAAAGATATATCCATTCTTAATTTTTTTGAAAGTAGGTCAAATATGTAGGTCAAGGTCAAAAGGTAAAAAAATAATGGTATGTGTAGAATGGCATTGTTACAAGGAAAATACATGTGAAATATCAAAGCCCTATCACCTACCAGTCAAAAGATATAGCCAATATTACTTTTCTTGAAAAGTAGGTCAAATATCTAGATCAAGGTCAAAAGGTCAAATTTAATGGTCTGTGTAGAAAGGTCTTGTCAGAAGGAATACACATGTGAAATATCGAAGCCCTATCACTTACCAATCAAAAGATATAGCGAATCTTATCTTTTTTTAAAAGTAGGTCAAATATCTAGGTCAAGGTCACAAGGTCAAAAATTATGGTATGTGTAGAAAGGTCTTGCCACAAGGATTGCACATGTGAAATATCAAAGTCCTAACACTTACCAATAAAAAGATATATCCATTCTTATTTTTTTTTGAAAAGTAGGTCAAATATGTAGGTCAAGGTCACTAGGTCAAAAATTATGGTATGTGTAGGAAGGTCTTGTCACAAGGAATGCACATGTGAAATATCAAAGCCCTATCACTTACCAATCAAAAGATATAGCGAATCTTATCTTTTTTTCAAAAGTAGGTCAAATATCTAGGTCAAGGTCACAAGGTCAAAAATAATGGTATGTGTAGAAAGGCCTTGCCACAAGGATTGCACATGTGAAATATCAAAGCCCTATCACCTACCAATCAAAAGATATATCCATTCTTAATTTTTTTGAAAAGTAGGTCAAATATGTAGGTCAAGGTCACTAGGTCAAAAATTATGGTATGTGTAGGAAGGTCTTGTCACAAGGAATACACATGTGAAATATCAAAGCCCTATCACTTACCAATCAAAAGTTATGGGCTGTGACACCCAAAGTGTGACAGACAGACAGACAGACGGACGGACAGACGGACGGACGGACAGACGGACAACGGACAAAGTGATCCCTAAGTGTCGCTATGCTTCGCAGGCGACACAAAAATGAGAAAAAGAGAAAAAATCGCCGAAAACGAATATGAGGGGGGGGGGGGAGGAGAGGGGGGTCTTGGGCGGTCAAGATAAATGTTTAAACTTTAAAGTGTAAATTGGTGCAATAGTGAAGTTATTTGGATTATTTCCTTTTTTAAACCTGGAAAAAAAAAAATAAACCTGTTTAGATGAAAAACTAAGGTGAGCGAAGCGAGCCTGAAGTATTTGAAAAATGAATTGAAAATTGCGGCGAGCGAAGCGATCGGGAAAATTTCTAAAGGTCTATATAGATGGATTTCGTGGTAATTTTTAAAATTGAGATTATGTAAATGAACGCATAAGAGCAAGATTACTTATATTAAAAGTAATTTCCCAATTTTTGGGGTACTATCCCGCCCAATCATCTGTACCTCCTCTCGCCCCCTTCTTCCCTCCTCCCGCCCCCTTTCTCTCCCCTCCCTTTGTCCCTGTCCACCCCCTCATTATTGCCTTCAACCGTTAGTTCTTGTGGCTGGAGGGTTTTTTTAAAGAATCAAAGTTAACGATTAAAACATAATATATATTATACGGTATATAGCACAATTGCATTTTATAGGAGAGGGAATGGGATGAATAAGGTTATAGACGGAAAAATATTATTTAGCAGGGAGGAGTCTAGCGCAGAGGAAACTGTTCCGTTATGTGTATTTGAAAATTTTATCAGAAAAATAAGAACAATTAAAAACTGGGGGGGGGGGGGGGGGGCACATTTCGTTTGAAAAAGGATAATATTTTTTTTTCCTGAAATGTGCCCCCGCCCCGTTTTATGATCTCATTACGGTGTCAGAGCGTGGTTTTCTATCCCCTCCCTTTTATTCCATGAATGGCATTTGACATTTACATTTTTTAATTGTCAACTTTGACTCGTTCAAGAAACCCTCTCGGCACTAGTTACAAATGTAGAACTCTTGGATTAAGGCAATATTACATGCTGATCTTGTCTTGAAATATTCTTTTTCGGCGATTTTTCCTCTTTTTCTCATTTTCTTTAAGTTTTATGTTTTGTTTCGTTTCGTTTCGATCTGTTTCGTTTCGTTTCGATCTGTTTCGTTTCGTTTCGATTTGTTTCGTTTCGTTTCGATTTGTTTCATTTCGTTTCGATTTGTTTCGTTTCGTTTCGTTTTTGTTTCGTTTCGCACTTTACAGGGACCCTTTCTACCTTAAGTAGACAAAATTTCAAAACATTTCGACCAGAAATAGATTTTTAAATAATTTTTAACTATTTTAGTATATTTTCACTGTATTTTAAAAATCTAAGTCCCATAACTCTGTAACGACAAATCGGATGAACCTGAAAATCAAAAGGCGGCTTCCTCTCCACAGTCCAATCATAATGTATGAATATAATGAAAATCCGTTGACGCATATTCAAGTTATTGCCTTCCATGCGCCTATATTTTGCCCTTAGCTTAACATGTATGTGCATATAACCCACCCACCCCTTCCTATTACACACAATATCTCGGTTATGCGACCAAAAAATTAAAAACCCGTTACATATGTCAAAGAACATCCTTTCTACTTGAAGTATACAAAATTTCAAAACATTTCGACCAGAAATAGATTTTTAAATAATCTTTAAATATTCTAGTATATTTTCACTGTATTTTAAAAATCTAAGTCCCATAACTCTGTAACAACAAATCAGATGAACCTGAAAATCGAAAAGCGGCTTCCTCTCCACAGTCCAATTATTATGTATGAATTTCATGAAAATCCATTGACGTATATTCAAGTTATTGCGTTCCATAGGCGGACGGACAGACGGACGGACGGACTTCGCCATACCATAATACGACCCGTCAAATGACGGGCATATAAAAAAGAGACCATATTTTAAGTTCCAGATTTCATTATTTACCGATTAAAGAAGGTAGAACATTCTAAATCTATTTCTGATACACAATGTAGACATATTTGATTGTCTTTAAGCTTATATTTATTCATTTTAGATGAAATATTCTAAAATTTCTACGTTTTTTGTCGATATTATTGGTTTTTCTATCCAAGCACCCCACCTTTTTCGACCTTAATTATGCAATCTTAAGAGTTCTTTAACAAAATGTAAAACATGTAAAAGGTCTGCAAATACATCATATTTCAATAATGATAAATGTTTTTCTGTGTTCCATTCGCCATGTCGAAGAAATAAGTCAGGAGATTCAGGGCTAACATCAAGACATTACGCTTGGGGGAAATGTTCGCGATAAAAATGTCTTTCCCATTGTAAGAATGCAGCGGTTATATTTTTGCGTGGGGGAAATTGTCGCCAAGTCCCTTGGTTCGTGAAAAACGCGAAAATTAACCCCTCACGAAAATTTCTACATTTACAGTATTGGAGCTTACAGATCAATTTTTTTTCATTATGCACATAGAATAAAAAAATATATGTCTAAACTGATATAGACTCTAACCACTTTAAAAAAAAATATCAGTAAAAACAGGTTATCAGATAACATACGCTGCATAAAATTCAAGCTTCTCTACAAATTATATTATGATATACATGTATGTTTATGATGCCCTGTGGAAGTTGTTGTCATGTCAAGTGACAATGATTACCTCTTATTTTGGCACCAAATGTTAAAAAGTTATTTTATTGGTGTACTTTGAATTTTACCTTAACATTAAAATATAATTTAAGCTTCTTTTTATGAAAAATATGTGTTTTGTTAAGTATTTAAAAAAAATTGAGAGACAAAAATTGATATGTATAACAAATACATGTATGACAAAATTTCTAATATAATTAAAAAATATCATCATTTATACTGACCCTAAAGATACATGTAAATCAACTTATCTTTGATATTTTAAAGCCATTAATAAACAGTATTGATATGCTGTATATTAGGTAGAACTATTTGCTTGTACATGTACTATCTTTTGCAGTTTTAGCAAAGGTTAATACACAGAGTATGATTCTACATACATGTAATACAGTATAATGTCACTCACATGCATAAAACCTCTAGTGATTACAGTAGGGCCATCGATGAAAGCCCTTACCTCGACACATTATAATCAACCAAACAGGGGTAATTCTGGCTCTTTCCTTCGGTGAGAGAATTTTAATATGTTTTTGACCATTTCCTATGAAAGAATCTGTCAAAATCAAGAATTTCTATGAGAGAATCTGTCAAAATAAAGAATTTCTATGAGAGCAATGAAAAAATGCTTACTTAAGAGATTCTCTTAATTTCACAGTCCAAAATTATCCCTGCCAAATAAAAACGTTGTTGTAAGAGCGATATTTATGAAGCTTGTAAATGCTGCGAATGATTCTGTTGATAATGCCTTTACTGTCTGCAAATACTGCCAATTTTCTATGCCAAAGTATCATATGTCATAATATAGGTTGAGATTCAACTTCTCCTTACATCTTTCATTTCATTTCTCAGATCCTGCTGATACAAAGAGGGAGTTAAACAGATTTTGGCTATTTTGACTATGTAACAGGAAAAAGGATGGTATTACCCTTCTCCCTTTATCATAATTTTCATACACATTCAAACATTTTTTATAATGTTTAATCCCCGCCCCCCTCTTCCTTTTCAAAATTTTTAGATTGGATAATGGGGGCTTCATGCAAAAGTGAATACAGTTGGAGCAATTGAGCATTTAAAACTGATCAGTATTGTGCACAGTGATAGATTTTCTATTGAGTCTTTGTAGAATACAGAGTTTTTCCCCCTTACAGACGGTATCCGATGTAAAACCATAGTGAAGTCATGAAAATAGAAAATGGTAAGGATACATCGATTTTGTACCGTCCTTTCCCAGACTTTTAGGACTGTTTCCATAGAATTTGATGACATCATGTTCAGTCTACGTCAGATACCGTCTCAAATGGGAAGTAACTCTGGTTTTTGAAAATAGCGAATATCATTGGTTAATTATCTCTGAACTGAATAAATATCATACAAAGTGAAGCAAACCAAATTATTCATAAAATGCACAAAAATAAACAACCTTAAACAACAGTAAATACACATGTATCATGGAAAGTGTGAAATACATGTAAAATGCATACTAAAATAAAATCTACATGTTTCAGTGCGAATCCTACTACGCCATCATGGTCGTTACCTTCATTTTAATAAAAATATAATTTCTAGTATGTTTTCATACTTCGCAAATATCCACATTATTGAGTAAAAGTGAATTACATGTATCATAGCTTTAAAAAAAGCAAAATATCTCATTGGTCAATATATAACAACCACTATGGCATCACATGCCTTCGAAACAACATATTTCACTGGGTAGATATGTATTGCATTTCGATATGTACACAATATCAAAGTCAAAATTAATTTCAATGATCTTAGTACAACCATTTCAATGAAATATGAAAATATAAATATAATTTAAAAAAAAATGTTTTCGAGTCAAAATTATGCTCAATAATTTTATTGCATGTAACTATGGTTGTCCAGACCTGCCTACTTTTCCGATTTTGGTGTAATTTTTCCGATTTTGATGTAATTTTTGTAATTTTTCCGATTTTGATTTTGGTGTAATTTTCCCGATTTTGGTGTAATTTTTCCGATTTTGGTGTAATTTTTGCGATTTTGGTATAATTTTTCCGATTTTGGTGTAATTTTCCCGATTTTGGTGTAATTTTTCCGATTTTGGTGTAATTTTTCCGATTTTGGTGTAATTTTTTCCGATTTTGGCGTAATTTTTCCGATTTTGGTATAATTTTTCCGATTTCGGCGTAATTTTTCTGATTTTGGCCTATTTTTTTTGTAATTTTTCCGATTTTGGCGTGATTTTCCCGATTTTGGCGTAATTTTTCCGATTTTGGTGTAATTTTTCCGATTTTGGCGTAATTTTTCCGATTTTGGTGTAATTTTCACGATTTTTGACCTGCAATTACGCTATATGCTTTTGATGTTCAATTTTACAGTTCCAATAATTTCAAAGAAGAATGACTTTTTAAAAGTATCTCTAAGAAATGAAATTATTTGAACGTTGAGCGTTTGATATTGTACATACAATGTCAAAAAATTGTGTAAATGATTTTGATTTGTAACAATGTTAAAGATTGGAAAGACAATGTTATTATCAAAGTTACAGTCAATTTTTGTTATATTATGCTTTACTTCCCACACTTCTTACACTTTTCCTTACACTTTCTTAATCAAAATGTTACACTTTTGGGAAGAAATAGGCAGGCAGGTCTGGTTGTCATGGCTTCAACTATGATACGCATCGTATTATGTTCACATAAAATAATTTTGAAATAACTTCACGGAAAACAGTGGCAATTTAGAAATGTATAAACCATAAAGTTTAACGAATTTTAGAAGTTATGAAATGTATTATGCCATTTTAGAAAAATAAGATAATTAAAAAAAAATGTACATTTAGCAACTGTTGTAATCCATAATTTCATATTAAGATTGAATTTCGTAGATTCACATACAGGGGTGGGGCATCATCGCTTGGTCACAAACCCTTTCCTCAATACAAATCCTTTCCTCTGTAAGTCTATATTAGAAACCCCAAGCAAGGACACTTCCTATATAACAGCTATATAATTCTTTTGTGCATGATTGTGGCTTCAATTTTTCCTCTGTAAGTCTATATTAAAAACCCCAAAGGAGGACACTTCCTATATAATAGCTATATAATTCTTTTGTGCACGATCGTGGCTTCAACTTCTAGCAATCTGCATTTGACCAGTGCATCTTTTAGGATGACACTTTCTGATTTGGATATAATTTATACATCCATCTTGAGATAACAAAACCAAAACTCGTATCAATTGGGCTGTGGGTTCCTGTTGGAAGGAAAAAAGAGAAAGCCACCATCCTGTATCAAGAGAGTGTCTGCCATTGGGGTTTTTGATATAGACTTATGGAGGAAAGGGTTTGTATGGAGGAAAGGGTTTGTATGGAGGAAAGGGTTTGTATTGAGGAAACGGTTTGTATGGAGGAAAGGGTTTGTATGGAGGAAACGGTTCGTATTGAGGAAAGGGTTTGTATGGAGGAAAGGGTTTGTATGGAGGAAAGGGTTTGTATGGAGGAAACGGTTTGTATGGAGGAAAGGGTTTGTATTGAGGAAAGGGTTTGTATTGAGGAAAGGGTTTGTATGGAGGAAACGGTTTGTATGGAGGAAAGGGTTTGTATTGAGGAAAGGGTTTGTATGGAGGAAAGGGTTCGTATGGAGGAAACAGTTTGTATTGAGGAAAGGGTTTGTATGGAGGAAAAGGTTTGTATGGAGGAAAGGGTTTGTATGGAGGAAACGGTTTGTATTGAGGAAAGGGTTTGTATGGAGGAAAGGGTTTGTATGGAGGAAACGGTTTGTATTGAGGAAAGGGTTTGTATGGAGGAAACAGTTTGTATGGAGGAAATGGTTTGTATTGAGGAAAGGGTTTGTATGGAGGAAAGGGTTTGTATGGAGGAAAGGGTTTGTATGGAGGAAAGGGTTTGTATGGAGGAAACGGTTTGTATTGCGGAAAAGGTTTGTATGGAGGAAAGGATTTGTGACCAAGAGATGATACCTCACCCCTGTGGATTCACACACAAATTACAATGTACCTGCACATTTTTGCTACCCTGCCATTACTGATAAACATCACATGTAAACAATACTTCCACATGGCTTCAAAATGAAGCATCTAAACATGCTAAATGATTCATAAAACTTTCAGCTGATAATATTAGTGCATGTATCACATGGTTTAGAATCACATGGTAATCATTAAATAATAACAAAACTTGTGCAATTTGCGTACTACTTCTCATAGGCCCAAACTTCACGATACTGATTGCTGGAAAAAAACAAAGAAATTCTAAAGATGAATTTATTAGGATATATTTTAGGTACATGTATGAACTTTGCAAAGTCATGTTGCCTAATGGGTGATTTTCCAGTAGATTTATTGGGCAGACAGACACCAGATATAGCAAAATTTGACAATATTTTCATAGCAACGTGGAAATAGAAAACATGGCAGTGCATAAAGTCAGTGCAATCAAATATGATGTCACAATGCAAAATGTTGCCAAATGATGTGATGTCTGGTGTCTGGGCATTTAAAATTAAGGTTTAAAACAGTCAAAGATATTTTCTGGAAAATGGACTATTTCAATGAACATAACTTTATCAATTCTGTTCTAAAATCTGGGGGACATTCAAAATCCTTGATTATCAATGATATACATGTATCTAATTGAATTTGAAACAGTTGATTTTTAAAAATGATAAGTACAGTGACTGTCATAAAATCTGGGATTTTCCCTCACAAAGAAAAATTCCTCCCTCTTGAACCCAGATGTTAAGGCCAACTAGCATACATAAACAGTCAAATACATGTAGTTGATGAGTGCAGGTCTGGAGAAACTTTCATTTTCTCGTCATGTGAGAACATTGATATAATCTCTACATCAATTATACATGTACTGTAAATGTGGTTATTTTTGCTAGGGGAGGGGAAAGGGGGAAATTTCACAATTATAACATCAAGACGTACAGTTTATGCTTGGGGCTAACATTCACGATATAAAGGTATCTGCCCTTGTAAGAATACAACAGGGTTTTTTTGCTTGGGTGGAATTTTCGTGAAATCCATTGATTTGTGAAATAAGCAAAAATTCCTACGTTTACAGTATTCAATTGAGGGAAAACTTTATTAATGAACAGCTTACTATGAAGAGAAGAAAACTGTGATGTATTAAATTCAACTACTTACGGGTAAATCTCTGCCTTTCGTCTCGATGGGAAGGAGTGCAGCACAAACAGCTGCTGATATACCGAACGCCCCGTACACCCACACCGCTGCTTGTACTGACTTATCTAATAGGACCTAAGGTATTTATAACATGGAAACTATTAAACAACTTTCAAATGGAAACATTCAATCTCATGCCCTGTTCACTCAAAAGAATCAAATTTAATGCGCATTAGATTTTGACTGTGTTCAAACAGGGAATCTAATGTGCATTAGTTTAATTCGCATTTATAATTTAGATTTTTAAAATGCGCATTAGATTTTGTTGTGTGAATACAAAGTGAATCTAAATAGCATTAAATCTAGCGCATGCATATGATGTATGGGGATACTTCAGAACGTATACACCATAACTTGGCAATTTTCACCACCCTTGGATATAACATGTATGATAAGAGGGCAAAATATTTGATTTCATTAAATAAATAATGTGCACTGCACTACATCTCTCTTGACTTTCAGAAAGTAATATTGTCCTATGACTTCATTTTTCTCGTAATGACGTCATGCTATGTTAATTTTTGTACCAAAATTTATTACGCATTAGAATTTGCAGTGTCAAAATAATGCACATCAAATCTAATGTTAAGTAGATTTATTGTGCATTTGTGTGAACAGGGCATTTTAAAAGTCTTAATTCAGTTTGTATAGCCTAGCAGTATTCTTAAAATGTTTTGAGAGAAATTTCACATGCATTTATTTTAGTGAATGTTGGACATTTTAAAATAAAATTTCACATTAGTCCCAAGCATATTAAGTAAAGACTCACTCCAGTTCTAATGGGGTGTTTGTCATCTTATAATCGTTCTGATTCTTTTCACATAATACATGTACATATTCCTCAATAAAGTCGACGAAGAAAATAGCATCTATTAAAAGGACAGAATTAATTTTACAAGCCACAATGCTTATATTTCTGATGTTCAAAATTATTTACATGCAGTATATTTTATAAATACTTGTAGGTGTAAAATCTGAAAAGTATATTTTAAATTCGCATCTTTTTACCTGAGCTACAAAAGGTGTTATCATGGCGCCGACCCTCGCCCACGCTGATGCCGACCCTATACCCAGGGTTCTTATAGATGTGGGGTAGACCTGTAAATTAATATTTTGTGAACTTCAAATTGAATCAAGATGATGTTGTGTTGGTTTACATCAGTAATGGAAGTTAAATCAATTCATGCACAAAAACAAAACCAATACATGTTTAATCATCATAAGAAAGATGTATAGACGTATTAAAACCAGCCTCGCATTATTAGATCTAGATCTAGAGACTTTGTATGGAATGATACCAGTTTACTAGGTTTTATACCGGGCTGTCTCTCAGTCAGGTATAAAACCTAGTGACCTGGTATCATTTCATAAAAGGTCACTAGATGACTAGGTAATGAATTTTATTGAAAACATGAAGACAGATTTTGACAATTTTTATGAATAGTTTGCGCATCATTTCTGATTATGCTACAATGTCAAGAAAGATAAAATCGTGGCATCACAAAAGTATAGTATAAAACTCCTGGCACCTGCTGGTATAAGTTATACCACATATTTATGTGTCCATTATGAGCTAATTGCTATACAGGATTTCCCAGTTAACTTAAAAACATTAGGCCCAAGGGGGCCACATCGCTCACCTGAGTTGCAGACAAAGGGTTAAAAGTCACAAAAATACTTCTACAGATCAAAGCCCTTGACAGCCATATTTGTTGACCTATCGAGAAGAAAAACACAAACTTGGCAGAGGACCTTGAGTACTTGCTTGCTGCAAGGTTTCGTGAAATTCTGTGCAACGGTTGCAGAGAAGATTTCGAAAATGTGTCAGCCAATCAGAGTCCTTGGCGGCCATATTTGTTGACCGATCAGCACAAAATACACAATCTTGGTAGAGGATCTTGAGTACTTTCTTCCTGTAAAGTTTCATGAAATTCTGTGCAGCGTTTTTTTTGCAGAGAAGATGTTGAAAATGTGTTAGCCAATAAGAGCCCTCGGCGGCCATATTTGTTGACCGACGGCACGAAAAACACAAACTTGGCAGAGGACCTTGAATACTTCCTTCCTGTAAAGTTTCATGAAATTCTGTGCAGCGGTTGCAGAGGAGATGTCGAAAATGAGTCAGCCAATCAGAGCCCTCAGCAGCCATAGTTGTTGAACAATAGGCACGAAAAATACAAACTTGGTAGAGGACCTTGAGTACTTCCTTCCTGCAAAGTTTCATGAAATTCTGTGCAGTGGTTAAAGAGGAGATGTCGAAAATGTGTCGGCCAATCAGAGCCCTCGGCGGCCATATTTGTTGAATGATCGGCATGAAAAACACAAACTTGGTAGAGGACCTTAAGTGCTTCCTTTCTGTAAAGTTTCATGAAATTCTGCGCAACGGTTGCAGAGGAGATGTCGAAAATGTGTCAGCCAATCAGAGCCCTCAGCGGCCATATTTGTTGACCGATCGGCAACAAAAACACAAACTTGGTAGAGGACCTTGAGTACTTCCTTCCTGTAAAGTTTCATGAAATTCTGTGCAGTGGTTGCAGAGGAGATGTCGAAAATGTGTCAGCCAATCAGAGCCCTCGGTGGCCATATTTGTAGACCAATCGGCACAAAAAACACAAACTTGGTAGAGGGCATTGAGTACTTGCTTCCTGTGAAGTTTCGAGAAATTCTGTGCAGCGGTTGCAGAGGAGATGTTGAAAATGTTAAAAGTTTACGCCGGACGGACGACGACGACGACGCACGGACGGCGCGCTATGACAATAGCTCACTTGAGCTTCGCTCAGGTGAGCTAAAAAACAAAACAAAACACCATACACATTAAAACACAACACTTAGGACATTCGTAGAAGTAAATATATGTCAGCCAACTTGCGGTTTTGACGCTGCACAATCTGGCAACCTTCAGGGTTTTGGCCCAACACCTTAACCAAGGCACCAGCAATTTCTAGCTACATTATCTCACCTTTGACAAAACTCAACTTAACTTTTCATACATGTACATGTAGGTGGGGCAAGTTGCACTTACCTCGCCAGTATAAATGTAGGCAAAGCTGAACATTCCTTGTGAGAACCCCCGTACCATAAACATTATTGCCGTTAATAACTGCTGAGGCATGTGTATCTGTAACAGTATAAAGAATATGGCACAACACGCACAATTAACAGCACCAGTATATCGTCTTCCTATCCTGTCTATAAGACTCATGTTGATTGGTAAATCTGAAAATGAAAGTAGATGTACAATGTACATGTATTTTATTGCCTGATTGGTTAATTACAAACATTTTAAATTTCTAGGACAAAAACTAAAAACCTTATACATAGTGTATACATGAGCATCTTAAATGAGATGTGATTACATCAAATGGATAAACTCTATCAACTTTCAGATTCAAATTTGCTCAGATTCCTTCCTAATGCTCTCTGTTCATGCACATCAGTCAAGATTAGCAGTTTCTGATGAGAACCATTAGTGTTGTGACTTTATTTTTTAATTTACATTTACATTACTTATATTTACATGTACGTTACTTTTAATATTCACATTACTAGTAGATTTCCCATGTTGAACTCCCATTAGGCAACTAGAATTATATTCCAATAAATCGGGTTGCTTATTGTGATGTAATGTGCACATTTTGAAGTTGGGAGAATTTGGTCCAACGTTAGAATACTTTTGGTGTTGTGACTCGCTGCATAAGCAATGTGCGTGCAATAATGGGGTCTCTTATATTTAGCAAAAATGTAAATATAATCATGGGTGTATAATTCTGGTTGGTACATGTGCAGCTTTTCTGAGAATCGCTTTGTGATTCACGGAATTTGCATGTGACCAACCAGAATTATACACCCATGAACACCAAAAGTAAGAAAGTCATTTCTTGAATAACAACTTTTCTAAACTTAATCTATTTAAGCGTATAATGGGTACCTGACATCATAATAGTGATGAAAATAATAGAATACTTACTTATGAATTCTCCTAATGTTGAGATGATAATGGCCACATAGTCATCTGACTTTAACTGATTACACATACAGGTGTCCGTCTCTGTAACAATCAATAAATACATTCTAAAAGTAGTTTGTATTTTTTTTCCAATAACAATGTGTAACAAATATAATTTTTCTATGTACATGTATTCTTGCTTAATATTATGAAAAGTATAATATTCCTCAGGTTTATCCTTATATAGAAGACCATTTTCAGGGGCACTGAATTCGAATCGAAAATCAAACAATTTTTCCAATAGACCATTTTCTGATCTTGTGATAAAGCACAAAATGTCCGAGTCAACATCTTTTGGCATTGTTTTCCATTATGACGTCACTTTTAAAAGACGCAATTCCATAGTGACGTAACAATGAAAAAGTGTGCTTAAATTGCCTACCTCCGACATTTTTTGTCATTTTGTCAGCCAATATGAATTTCAGCAAGTGGCCTATTGGATCAACTTGATATTTTTCAAACTTAATCTTACAGTGATGTCTTCGCCTTTGGCCCTACAGAATGAGAGAATAATACAGTAAACTTCACATATAACGAACAGGTTTATAGCGAAATTCTGCTTGTAACGAAGTAAAAAGAAAGTCCCTGCAGAAGTCCTATTACCCTACATTGATTTTTGTACGCCTGTAATGAATTTATACATGTATGTAGCGAATTATCGGCTTTTACGAAGCCATCTCGTGGTCCCTTGGTCATAATTTCTTCACTTTTTTCACCTGATGTAACGAAATGCCCTCTATGTATTCCCAGTTAACACACCTAGCGGACAGATAATTACTAATTATCAAGTAATTGCTGTCCCCGTCTTCTGCCCCCGCGCTAATTACCTATTAGGAGACGTGTTGTATACACATGAGGAAATGATTGCCAATCATTTAATACTCTATCGGCATGTCAATTGTAAAGAATGCTCACTTAATAAATCACAACATAGCTATTGAATACTTGTCTTAAATTTTCATTAATTAAGAACGGCCACACCAAGGAAACATATTTAGCATCAAAATGCATGTAACGAAATATGGCTATAACGAATTTGGACCAATGGTCCCCTGGGCTTCGTTATATACGAAGTTTACTGTACTTATTCATGGTATCCTATTACAGATAATCAGTTCCATCCTTGGCAAGCCTCTGGTTTTACATGATTTTGATAACCCTTGGGTGAAACCGATGGATCTTTCATAGCAGATCATGAAAGTCTTATAAACCACACTGTAATGTCATATGACAGTAGCACTATAACTACCCTCAGATCTCTCATTGTTTAGTTGTAAAATCTCAGCGCTGACTATCACCATACTATAATATGAGAACACTTACACAAACCACACGTGTTACATGTAACGTCATATGATGGTACTCCATAGAGAAGTGTAATATACGCACTGAGAGTCATGTCAACCTACCCCCGCATACACAAACCACACGTGTTACATGTAACGTCATATGATGGTACTCCATAGAGAAGTGTAATATACGCACTGAGAGTCATGTCAACCTACCCCCGCTTACACAAACCACACGTGTTACATGTAACGTCATATGATGGTACTCCATAGAGAAGAGTAATATACGCACTGAGAGTCACGTCAACCTACCCCCGCTTACACAAACCACACGTGTTACATGTAATGTCATATGATGGTACTCCATAGAGAAGAGTAATATACGCACTTAGAGTCACGTCAACCTACCCCCAGATCTCTCATTGTGTAGTTGTAGAATCTCAGCACTAGCTAACACCATACCTTAATACAACAACAACGACACAAACCTTATAAACCATACTTGTAACGTCATATGATGGTACTATGTAGAGAAAAGTAATATACCCACTGTGAGTAATGTGCACCTACCCCCAGATCTCTCATTGTGAAGTTGTAGGATCTCAGCGCTGGCTAACACCATACCGTAATATGAGAAAGCAGAGACGAACCACATAAACCAGACTTGTAATGTTGTACGACGGTACTCCGGTGAAAAGAGATTTCTGAAATCACCTCGTCTGGTCTACAAATATAACAAAATTTAGCATAATGTATAGTTACGAATAAAATTCTTTTCAGCTGAAATTGTGAAAGATCTCTCATAACATTGCTTGAAAATGAAGAGTTTGAACTGATTGCTGAGTTCATACAATTATCTAATTGAACATAGAGTGTTTGCTTACTAGTAAAAAGGCTGGAGAGCAAAATTGTAACACTAGATTTTTTTCAAAATTAGCCTCAAAGCGAAACAGCATATCAAGATCACTTTAATTTTTCCTATCTCCATTTATCTGTCTGTCTGCATGTTATTCATTACATCTACCTAATATTCATATCTTTTTTTATCATAATTTTTTCTTGAAAAATTTTTAGTGATTCATGTAGGTCAGAAAGTAGAAAACAAAACTAATGCTAGGACAAGGCTTTTTTTAGTACCCTTTTCCCATAAGAGGGAAACAATTAAGGTCTGAAGTTTCAAACTGAGTGAAAAAGGAATTAATCGGCTAGCTTTTTGTCCCCCGCTTTCGCGAAAGCGCGGGGACATTAAAACCGGTTCGTCCGTCTGTCCGTCAGTCCGTCCGTCTGTCCGTCAGTCACAAAAACTTTAACCTTGTGCATAACTTTTGAATGGTAAGTGATAGGGCTTTGATATTTCACATGTGTATTCCTTGTGACAAGACCTTTCCATGGATACCAAAATTTTTGACCTTGTGACCTTGACCTTGGACTTTGACCTACTTATTAAAAACTTTAACCTTGACCATAACTTTTGAATGGAAAGTGATAGGGCTTTGATATTTCACATGTGTATTCCTTGTGACAAGACCTTTCCATTGATACCAAAATTTTTGACCTTGTGACCTTGACCTTTGACCTACTTATTAAAAACTTTAACCTTGACCATAACTTTTGAATGGAAAGTGATAGGGCTTTGATATTTCACATGTGTATTCCTTGTGACAAGACCTTTCCATGGATACCAAAATTTTTGACCTTGTGACCTTGACCTTGGACTTTGACCTACTTATTAAAAACTTTAACCTTGACCATAACTTTTGAATGGAAAGTGATAGGGCTTTGATATTTCACATGTGTATTCCTTGTGACAAGACCTTTCCATGGATACCAAAATTTTTGACCTTGTGACCTTGACCTTGGACTTTGACCTACTTATTAAAAACTTTAACCTTGACCATAACTTTTGAATGGAAAGTGATAGGGCTTTGATATTTCACATGTGTATTCCTTGTGACAAGACCTTTCCATGGATACCAAAATTTTTGACCTTGTGACCTTGACCTTGGACTTTGACCTACTTATTAAAAACTTTAACATTGACCATTACTTTTGAATGGTAAGTGATAGGGCTTTGATATTTCAAATGTGTATTCCTTGTGACAAGACCTTTCCATGGATACCAAAATTTTTGACCTTGTGACCTTGACCTTTGAGTTTGACCTACTTATTAAAAACTTCAACCTTGACCATTACTTTTGAATGGAAAGTGATAGGGCTTTGATATTTCACATGTGTATTCCTTGTGACAAGACCTTTGCATGGATTCCAAAATTTTTGACCTTGACCTTTGAGTTCGACCTACTTTTCAAAAAACTATAACCTTGTCCATAACTTTTTAATGGAAAACGATAGGGCTTTCACATTTCACATGTGTATTCCTTGTGATGAGACCTTTCTGTTGGTAATAACATTCTGACCTTGTGACCTTGTTCATGGAGGTTGACCCACATTTAAAAACTTCAACCTCGACCATAAGTTTTTGATGGTAATTTAAATCATAGGTCTTAAATATTTCACATGTGCATACCTTTTCATAAGCCCTGTCCCTTGGAAACAAAACACAAGTTTGGACCTTTTGACCTTTTCTTGGAGTTAATCTTTCATATTTAGAATGTTGATAATATACATGTATGAGATATATTATTAAAACTTAAGAATGGGGGGATGTCTGTAAGCATTTCTTTAAAGACAAACACCCAAAAGCGGGGGACCAAAATTCCTTGAATTTGATTTTTTCATCTTTTATTTACCAAAAGGGGAAGCTTTGCTATGAAAAAGAAAATTATTATCCGACCGATTTTTGAAGAAAAATACTATTAAAGCACAGTCATCTCCAGGTCAAGGTCAAGGTCAAGGTCAGACTTAAGGTCAAATATATGGTACACAACATTTTTGTTCTAAAACACCTTCAAATGGCTGATTTTCAAGTAGATTCATTTGGCAGACAGACACCAAACATCACAAAAGTTGGCGCCGTTTTCATTGTGACTTCATAAATGGAAACATGAGACGCATTAAGTCAGTGCAATCAAATATGACGTCACAATTAAAAATTTTGCCAAATGACGTGATGTCTGGTGTATGTGCATATATAAAATCAAGGTTTAAAACGGTCATAAATATTTTCTGGAAAATGGACTATTTGGTTTTAGTTCTTAAGTTATAATAATTAATTTTCACAATTGTAATTGTGATTGTAATTAAAATTTGTGTAAACAATGATAACTTACAGCTACAGATGCTATCAGCCTTCCTTCTGGCAAAGATTTATTATTGATTTTCGCTGCTTTTTGTAATATTTTCATGGCCTCCTCTTTATTTCCTGCTGCAACTAAATACCTGGCAGATTCAGGAAGCCACTAGCAGAAAACAAAGCATAAAAATAGCAAGCGGAAATGACTGAAGAAATATTTAGCATCTACATGACTATAACTAGATCTAGAAAAGAGAGTATTATAATTACAAGAAGTTTGACATGTAAGACATAAATAGACAGTTATTCCTCTTTTGAAAGTGAGTTTCTAGACATGCTCTTTTTTAAAGATGACAGCATTTGGGGTGTTTAGCATTCCAATTATGTCCTGTTAAGTAAGGGAACACCAAAAGTCAGATTCAACAAAATTAAGCGGACCTAAACATTCTGATGTCAAAATCAAATGAACAGTAAAGCATTGTTTAATTGGCCATTGATTGTGATTTCATAAGGTAAAAGTCTGCCAACATGCAAGTGCGATGTTGGACACTTGGGGATCCCTCAGTCAAGGTTTAAAGTAAAACATGGTCAAGAGATTAGCTCATGCATAAAATCACATTCATTCATATTTTATATTATGCAGATTCATCATCATGAATGAAATAGAAAAAGATATCGTTAAATGTTATGAAGTTGAAAATCCTGTGTAATTTTCATTTTCAGTATTCTTGCTCTTCAAAGCATCCCTCACAGATAGAGACTTACCTTGAGTAAAATGACGATGATAAACGACGGTGCCGCAGAGAATACTAATAACCATCTCCACCCCAGTGAAGGTATGACGAACGATGCCATCGTAATCTCAAACAGGGTACCGCTAGCCCAAGCTATCTACATATAACATAAAAGTATACAATATCAATAATTTTTGAAAATTTTCTTCTTCAAGGTCAAAGTAGTGCATGCATGTCACCCATCTCTCATTACAAAGTGACCTTGACCTTGATCATGTTGACCTCCGGTTGAGGACATGACACATCATTAGTGGAAGGCATTAATTATCATTTAAAAGATATTCTGTTTGAAAGATAGACATTTGACGAGATGATTAAGTTAATTAGCAAATTCATAATTCATGGAAAGTCTTGCCAAACAAAAATTGCCTGGGCAAAAATGAAATGTCTTCATTCAGGAGCCTAAATTCTGGTTTTGACTGAAACTAATTAGAATTCTAGTATGTACTTTATTGAATTTCACAAAATACAAAAATTGAGACTTAAAAGACTGAAGCAAAATCTTTAATTCTAAAACTTCATTCAAAACTTACATTTCCTAAAAGAAGCATTTTGGCACGAGATTTTGAGGGAAGATATTCCGTCATTAGAGCAAACCTAGAAAAAGAGAAACAGACAACATTAAACCTGGATTTCAGGTATCATAATCTGGCAATGTGAAAGTGCTCTTATTAGACAAATAGCTGATTTTCCAGTAGATTCATTAGGCGGTCATACACCAGACATCACAAAATTTGGCGTTATTTCCATTGTGACGTCATAATGGAAACATGACAATGCATAAAGTCAGTGCGATCAAATATGACGTCACGATTAGAAATTTTGCCAAATGATGTGATGTCTGGTGTCTTTGCATATAAAATCAAGGTTTCAAACGGTCATAAGTATTTTCTGGAAAATGGACTATTGGCTGTGCTACAGAGTAGTCGTGATTTTCAAAATAATATCAAGGGTATAAGTTTTACAAATGAAGGTCAACTTCAGATGTCAAGGTCAACAAAGAAGGGTCATACAGCATGTACAAAGAAAAAAAAATCATGTGAAATATATGGCAGCCCTATAACTAACAGTTGCATATACTCCTTTAGAAGGATATTTTTTTTCCAAAGTAGGACAAATCCATTGGTCAAGACCAGAATGTTATAAATTCAAATGTAAGGTATTTTCAGGGGAATACATTAATTATTACCTACTGTGAAAAATTAAGGGCCTGTCACTTACACTATCAATCACTATTAAAAGTTGTGTCCAAGAAGTAGGTCAAATTAAAGTAGGTCAAACCCAAAGGTCAAGGTAGAAAGGTAATTTTTTTCTTGACACAAGGATCATGTATAAATGAAAAGGCGCAAAGCAAAATCACTTCTTAATCAAAACTTAAGGATATTCTTCAGTCTTTGTGATGAACAAACTGAGCATCCTGTGGACCACGCCTCATCTCCTATATTGTTCTAGCCCTCAATCCCACAGCGAAGGGTGAGAGAAAGTGTGATTAGGTGGAGATCCACACGATGCAATCAGAGAGACAAACCCACATTTTGACAAAATCGAGAGGGGGGGGGGGGGGGGGGGGAGGGGGCACACTCATAGTTTGTCTAGTTTTGAAAATGAAATCTACTTACCCCTGGGGTGACCCTGCTAAACCAGAGCCAACAAGACCTCTAAGTATAAGTAGCCAAACAAAGGAGGGACTGAAGGTGGTCAGGAAACCAAAATATCCTATCCATAATGTCACCATGTACAGCGTCTGTAAAATATAAATCAGCTCAGTATTATGATTGATTGTTCAAAGAAAGCAATAAGGTGATTTCTTGCAATACTGACAAAACTGTAAGATTTCCCAAAGATCAGTAAATGAATTCATATCACTTGTTCAGTTACAGAATGGGTGTTGAAATCCTTTGTCAAAATGATGATATAAAGCCTACGCTCACACAGCAATATACGCCCGTTGGGATTTTTTTCACAACATCAAAATATCTAAGTCGCATCGGATGAACCTGAAATTCGAAAGGCGGCTTCCTCTCCACAGTCTAATCACAATGTACAATTATCATGAAAATCCATTGACGCATATTCAAGTTATTGCGTTCCATAAGCGGACGGACACACAGACTGCGCCATACCATAATATGTCCTGTCAAATGACGGGCGTATAAAAATTATCACAAAGGAATGAAAGACAAAGCAAGCTCCTAAGCCTAAGGTATTATACATGTAGATGTATGTTAAAAAGGTAAAGGTAAAGGTAGGGTTTATAGTCTCGTTCGCCTGAGCCTCACGCGACTTCTACAATCACCTCCCTGGCGAGACCTGTACAATCTAGTGCATTCTCAACTCCCTTGGGAGTATACAAGCAGAGCTGCCGTTTAGGCACTAATGCTTTTCATTCACATTACAAGCTCGTCTCATGTGCCAGGTACCCGGTTTACTCCTGGGTGGAGAGAGTGCAACATTGTGTAAAGTAACATGCCCAAGGTTACAATGGTTTGCAATGTTTGGCGACGGAGAGATTCGAACCCACGACCTATGGATTTGCAGTCCACCGCGCTAACCACTACACTACCAGCACTATGTTACTATAATGAACTACTTTCAGGGTTTGTTTTGACTGTGAAAAATGCTTACATTTTGTATTTCAAATGCTGGCCAAAGTTAGCCAATGTTAACAGAACTGGGGCCATAAAATTTTTACGCTGAGTTGAAAGGCGATAGATAAAAGTATCAAAAAGAAAGGAATACTTCACTTATTCTATAACTTGATCAACAAAAGCAATGGTTTTGCATGGTAATTCTTATCATACATACATGTATAATACCTTAATGCCCAAACCTTTATATGGTGGCCTAGGGCATGATTCATGAGATTTCAAGAAATTACATAATGATGAACATTTTGTAACTTACCACCTGCCTGCCGTACCTGTCCCCTATAACTCCCCATACAGGGGCCATAATACACATACCAATAAACACAACCTGAAACAAGTCGTAGAAAATGTTTATGCAAAGATCGTTCCGCATATATAGTAACATGTGTATACTGTAAACCTGGAAATTTTCGCATGGGGGTAATTTTCACATTTTTCGTGAATCGATAGACATCACGAAAAATTCCCGAATGCGAAAAATATCCCCGCTGCATTATTACAATTTGAAAGACATTTTTATCGCGTATATTTCACCCAAGCGAAATGTCTTGATGTTCGAATCGCGAAATTTTCCCCCAGCGAAAATAACCACGTTTACAGTAAGTGTATTAATTTTATTTTAGCGGAGTTAGCACTGTCGAGAGAGCACTAATTCAAGACTGCACTAAATATTTTGATCTGCTGTAATTATCATTACAGAGAATGAGTCAAGTGGCGCACTATTCATGATTAGGCTACAAAATGTCCATTTGTTCAATTTTACCCTGTTTACTCTAAAATTTGGTTGTGCTTAATTAAGTACATGTGCACACACAGTACTTATTTTCTAAAATAAATTGAGAATTAAAGACTAACTTTTTGTAATAGCGCACTCCCACTGCAAAGGATCAAAGGAGCCTTTCAAGTGAATTCAATTATAAGCTTGCATTAACGTGTATACGTAAGTATGGGAAAATGCATGAGCAAAAGAATCTAATATACATACTTAGAGCTGAAAAAGGTTTGGTAATCGGGCCACAGATATGGGTAAAAGTGACCTGATTTCTTTAAATGACAATGCAGGAGAAAATATCTCGGTAAATTTGAAATACCGTAAATCTGGTTAATCATGTTAATTTACGATAAATTTTTAGTGATTTTGTGGGCATAATGGATTCGCAAAAATAGTTTTCTTAAAAATAAATCCACGTGAAGAAAATTATGCTTCCGATACATCATTTCAACATATACGTTCCTGCACATGCATATAATGGCTTTTTAAAGCCACATGATGTCTGTTTTGACTTTAGGACCCATGAAATACAGGTACACTGCGCAGATCCCCAAATAGGTGTGATAAATAAAGCATATGACAATTGGACTTCATTACTTCATAATGAAAGTAATGTTTCTCTGATCAAGGCTGTCATTGTTGTCAATTCATTTGGAAAGGAATATATGAGAGAGAAATCATTTCTTTACTCTCAGGCCAGATTTTTATGACTATCGATTAAAACATGCAACAATATTGTACAGCAAATTAACAAAATACTGTATGCTATAATTTTAATTTTTTATGGATTCGTAAAAACTAGAATGACAAAAATAAATCTAAAGGCTTTTAATTCAAAACCGCAAAAATAAATCGACGCAAAAATTTCCAGATTTATGGAAGAATTTTTTTTTATGACATTAGTGAGATAAGTGAAACATGCAAGTTTGTTTGTTTGAAAACCAGAAATCCAGCAGCAATGAATTCACCATGTTTATCACTAATAGTGACAACACAACAGTACGTATTACTCTGCAGTATGTCATGACTTCATGTACCCAGTGTCTATACATGTACGTGATGTCATGGTAGCTTTGTCAGTGTCTATCATTATGTGTGCCAAACAAACAAGATTGATAGAAGATATAATCGTACATTTGTGGTAAAGTCAGGAAAAGATAACAAAGACTGCTGCAATGTTTTTTTGCCTTATAGATTTAAAGGTCAGTAAGAGGAAAAAAAGGGGGGGGAGTCCAGACTCCCCCTCTAAAGATCTAGATCTGCTTTTGTACTGATATAGGCAAGGGATATCCAAACTCTTCTCATGGTCCAGATCCCAGTAATTTTTTTCAGTAATTTGGGAATGGGGTTGGGGCCCGTGCAATTGGGAAAATTAATGACGTTTGGGAATATTTTGGGAAGTACTAATATAAAAGTAAAATGACAGTTTATACAATCAAGAGTTCAGCATTGAAAGTTTAATCAAATAATACTCTTTTCAATATGATTTAATTTCTTATGCTTACAAAAACATGGCAAATAATGAGTAAAATTTGCTACTTTTGAACCAGTAGATTTCACTAATTTCGGTGATAATTCCATCTAAATTAGATTGGGAAATTTTAGAGCCACAATTGGGAAAAAAGATACTATTTTTCAGTGGAAATGGGGCCGAATAACGGCCCCAAAAAAGGGCAAAAAAAATCCCTGGATCCATAATGTTTTTTTTTTTTAGTAGGCAGCGGGTACAGCCCTTTGGGAGGGGTTCCTGGAATCCCAAAGTTCAAATTTTTAAATAAGCTAACTTTTCTGGAGGTTAAAAAGTTTATTGATTTTGAGATCAATAGGTCAAAGGTTTTACAAATATTCTATCTTATTCATCAATGTGCCTTTTTTTCTTCACCCGCACATAAGGCTTTGCCTCGAATCATATTAATTATTTTCTTCCCCCATGCAACGGCCGTAATACTTAATAGGATTAAGCTTATAGATGCTTAAAAGCATCAAAATATGTTTGACAGCTCATGCCTACAATTTTAATTATTTTGTTGCCATATGTCAAGTTTGCACTCTCTGAACATGAAATTAAACAGCATTAATGTATTCATCCAGCTGTTGCCATGGTAATCAATCATCAAGGGTTGAAGCTTCAATGACAATGATGGGACCACAAAGGTTCTTTTTATTATTGTGTCGTTGGCTGTGAAGTTATCTCTGTGACAGACGGGGTCAAGGTAAATACATGTAAAATTATCTTAATTTCTATCTGTAATATCTTCTTATTTTACTCAAAGCTTTTTTTCTTTTATGATCATTTTTTAAAATCACCACAGACATGTAAACAATACACAGACTACAACAATTTTCTTGGTAACACAGAACATAGATGAGTATATGTTGGACAACCCGTGGTACTAGTCAGGCTCTAGCCAGCAACCTTTTGGTCACTGGTCCAACACCCTTACCACTACACAGCCAATTGTGCCTCACATGAAATTCATATGAAATGAGCATCATGTAAATTTCACATGAAATTCATGTGAAATTTATATAAATTTCACATAAAATTTATGTGAAAATCATTTCACATGAAATTTCACAAAAATTTACTTCATATGAATTCATGTAAAAAATTTCATGTAAATTTCATGTTCGTGCACGTTTCACCTAAACTTTTATGTAAAATTCATGTAAATTATACATTAATTTCATATGAGGCACTATTGGCTGTGTAGACCACGACACCAACTATTTTACTCAAATTTGATTATTTTGCTTAAGAGCTGTTCTTATTGGCATCTTCTTTAAAACTTACATAGAACGACAGACATTCCGCAATTTATATAGGATCAAATAATAGTTATAGTGTGAGCTTTTATTGGACAAAACAAATTGTCATCAGCAAATCCGATAAAACTGAATACTTTTCACGAACTCTGTTATACAATATAATACTTACTGTGGTTATGAGAGCTACATGAAAGTGTGTCAGCTGCCACTCACATCGGAGTACCGGAGATAAAACAGCTAATAACATCATCTCTAGGGCATCAGCAGCCTGTAAAGGTATTTTACTTTTTATATACATGATATCGTGCAAAACCAAATAATATCTAAAAGAAGTTACTAATATTGTGTACCAAAAATATATTGCAGATTTCAAAAATTATAAATGTTAATTAGGGGTCATAAAATTGCCATGTGTGTGTTTTACAAAGGGTATTGGAGCTCCTAAAGTATAACACAGCCAACTGTGCCTCATATGAAATTCATGTGAAATTTACATGAATTTTACATAAAAGTTCACATGAAATTCATGTGAATCGAGCATGAAAATGAAATTAACTTGAAATTTTTTACATGAAATTCATGTGAAGTTTCGGATATGAATTTCATGAAAATTTACTCTTGCATAAAGGTCACATAGATAAGTTACGTAAAGTAATTTATGTAAACATGATAAAATTCATGTGAAATATTTTTCACAAAAATCTTTCATAAAATTTGTATGAATTTCAAATGAACTTTCATGTGAAAGTAACACGATACTCATTTCATATGAATTTCACATGAGGCACAATTGGCTGTAAATTAGAGGCAAAATTTTCAAGAAAACGACCATGTCTGCTTTAATTGAATAATGTACTCGTACATGCATATGAAATATTGATTTACTGTAAACATGGAAAGCCTGTGGATAATTTCCTCACTTTTCGCAGTTACTGTATTATTATCGCTAAAATACCCCCCCCCCCCCCCCCCCACCCCTCGTGAAAATTGTGACCAATATCAAATACTAAAGGGAAAACTCCCAATTTCGCCAAACTTCCTCCCGCCCATACTGTTTCAATGGTCATTTTGCGAAAAAAAAAAAAAAATATATCACCCAGTGAAAATACAACATTTTCAGTATACATTTCAAGAACGTACAGTAAATAATCCACATAGGAAGAAAAGCCGAACTTGGAACCAGCCAAATCCGATAGCTTCCACAGCCTCCTCCACAGTGTAGGATTTAATCCGTGTAGATGTGGTGGATCCAGCGGATTGATAACCATCCGAGTCATCCATGGACCCTTCCTGTAACTCCACACAAGCCAAACCTGGAAAGAGATAAAAAAAATTAATTGTTCTATTCTAAGCAAAACTATGGAAAGATTCACAAAGTAACTTAGTTCAAATTTGTGCTTGATTTGTGAGATCAAATTATCCCGATTCCGTTTGATTGGGGTACATTGCTATTGTCAGTGGCAGATCCAGTGCCCCCTTTGCCGGAGGGTCAAGGGGCCAATTTGCCATTTTTTACTGAATATAGGCCAAAATATACCTGTTTGGTCAGTGTGGGGGGGGGGGGGGGGAGGGGAGGAGCACTCTCTGCACCCCCTGAATCCGCCACTGATATGTTGCCCCATATGGCTTTGCTATAGCAATTGGTTGTTACCTTGACATTTGACCTTAAAATTTATAGGGTTCTGCATTCCTTCAAGCATTCAAGATCCAAGACAGATCGTCATAATCCAAGCATGCCCACAAAGTTTTACAATTTTAAGTTGATCTGACCCTGACCTTTGACCTTGAAAATTTGAGATCTTTCCTCTTGTAATGATTGTGATTCCTTATACCAAGTTTGAAAGCTCTACATGGGACTATTAAAGTTCAGTATATATTCTGCATACAAAATTTTGCAGCTGGTGTTATCAGTTGTGACCTTGATATTTGACCTCTGACCTTGATTATATGAGGCTTTTTCCTTACTATGGTACATATAGGTATCCCTTCCAAATCAGTACGAAGATCCTTTAAGTGGCTTGTTATCAAATATTAGTGACCGCTTTCCCTAATTAAGGATAAGAATTCCCCTTACTATGTTACGTGACCCTTAACACTAGTTGGCAAGATTAATTTCAATTCATCTAAAATAGTTTTTACCGATAAACATGATAAATCACAATTTCTCTTAACTTATTATGTAAAACTAAAGCTATCATGATATTAACTTCATAACTACAACATTTACAAGACCCAGATATCGATTTACATGGGACGTTTTCAATGTTTTTCTGAGCGGTCACAGCAAAATATCTCTCGTGTCAAAAGTCGAATGATTAAGGGAAAAATTAGCTTCTGGCGTTATGTTTGTGGACGGTAACTGTTGATTTTACGGTGGCAAACTGAGTTTTTCTGGCTTTTTCACCGTAAGATCAGCATTTACCGTCTGCAAAATAACATAACGTCAGTATCTAGTTATTCCCATTCTAATGCAATCTATATTTCTGTGGAAATAAGGCGAAATATGACATTAGCAACGTCAAAGCCTAGTGTTTTACTTTTTACTGACGTAACTAGGGAGCAAGCAACGAATGACATTCGACGTTATAGCAAAATTGCATTAGAATACGAGATATAATAATACCATTGTCAAAATGTAAAGACGAAGTTGGGGGAATTTCTGAAGCGAATTGCGCGAAATATTCTTTGACCTTATCCGTGTTCTTGAGTATTCTGATTTGGGGAATAACTAGTTTCTGACGTTTTGTTTCAACAGTTTGCGGTCGTGAACTGTTTACCGGCCGCAAACATAACGTCAGAGTCTAGTTATTCCCTTCTAATGTCATGGTTATCTTAAGGTTTATTTTCGCGAATGTCAGACAAAACATGACGTTAAAAACTTAACGGCAAATATGTTCTCAATTTACTGCCGTTGCTACTGGTCGAGGACAAGTGGCCGCCCAGGTCCAGTTACCACCTACTGCATTTAAGAGGGACTTAGGGTTGAAATAATGACATGAACATTTTCAGAAGTCTTTTACACATATGTTCTCCTGATAATGAAAATATATATATTATCCGGCCGCTAGATTTGTTAAAATAACAATAACAGGATGTTGGAGAAGAATTCTGTTGCTGGGGAAAGGGTAGGTGTATTCAGTCTATAAATGTGGTCATTTTCGTTCGGTATTTTTCAAAAAAAAGCACCATACTATCAATTGAAGGTTACTTTCATAACTGTGAAAACGCTGGAACAGAATATTTCAGTTTACAGAAATAGGAGCAAAATAGGCGGTAACTGGTCCTACAGTCTTGCAAAAAGGGTCCAATTTGACACTATATAAACAAAATAATCAAAGTTTTTAAGAGAAAATCGTATATAACCCAGTGTGATAAGGGTACACCATTGTCCATCCAAAGTATCAAACATTTTATTAATTACAAATTTTATGAGCAAAAAAAAAAAAAAAAAAAACCTGAAAAATATGTGGCCACTGGTCCTCCAACAGTAAGGAGCAAATGAACAATCCATCAAACGTTATTGCAACGATGCATTAGAATGTATGTTTGAAATATCAAGATTCCTTCTATCATCTTAACACCAACAGTGGAATGGATACAGAATGCCGAACGAAAGGACGACGCCATATCATACTGCACAATTTTTAGAGAGGTCTAGTTGCAAGTTTTACCGCGACGTGTACGTATGACGTCACATCTTCATGCGATCTTTGATCAAATGACGTCAAGACGTGACGTACGGACGTGTAAACGACGTCAGAACGGATAGCTTCTTTGAAAATTTCGAAACTTATCATTGATCAAAACTCCAGTTTTATGTGTTATAAAGCACGTTTAGGATTCTAATTTTCCTTACGTCGAGCTACAAGTACATCTTCCTACTTAGCTATTCTTAAGGGGGTCCAGAACAGTATCCGAAAGAACCCCATCGGAAAGCTTTGGATCAATTATGACGTCACAATAGAAACGGCAACATTGGTGCGTTTTTCGCAAGAACGTCAGGATTAGGTAACGTAGAAACAAGTGGGAGGGGGTAACGAAATTACTATAACTTAAAAACTGACGGTCAAATTTCAATAGGAATTTATCGGTGTTTCACTTGACACATGAAGAAGATAATATCAAGTTTTCACGCAAAATAAATGATAGGGTTTCAGGTAAACGGACTTTATTATTAAAAATTAGCAACTCTAAGACGTTTTGAAAATAGACATAAATTTATCTCCTTTCCAAAATTTCTTTTAAAAGTCCCAGTAATCATTAATAATTCTATACATATCCGATTGCCCACATCATATCTAAATGAAAAATACAGAACTTGTTAATATTCTACATCTACAGAAGATTTTTTAGGAAAATTAAATGATAGGATCAAATTTAAGTCAGGCTGTCCTGGACCCTTTCACATTATCTGCGGTACTGAATTTGAAGGCCAGTTCCGGGGGACAAACAATAGATTGCGCATGCACCAGTGACGTAATTCAATTGTTCCAAGACGTTTTCCGCGGAACTAACGAAACATGATTCCGCGCTAAACGACCTAGAACAATCAAATGGCGTCACTGGTGCATGCGCGATCTATTCCTTGTCCCCCGGAACTGAGCTTCAAATTTAGTACCGCAGATAATGTGAAAGGGTCTAAACCTTCTTCGGTTCGTACGTATAACTAAACGTCTTCGGATTGTGACGTCAAATGGTGACGTGTACATGTACGTCATACGTACATGTTGAAGGCACTTGTAACTACTAAGACGACGGCAGATCTACGTATAAAGTATTTACATATTTTTAAAATCATCAGTACATAATTCTTAGTCTACATAATCATGAAATTTTTTCTTACAATTTACGAAATCCTCACTGAATTTTGTCCACAATCTTCGATTTTCTGTGCCTGAGCAAAAGACTTTCTTATACGTAATATTGCGCCACGTAACATTACGTCACAATGGTTATGACGTATACGAGACATTGACCTTTGCGCACTTGCACACACAGCACAAACAACACATGCAAAATCAACTCCAATACAATAGCACAATATCAAGTATTTAAAAAAAATAAAATATCCAAAAAGTATCTTAATTAAGATTAATAGGTTCTATCACGACGTTGCGACTGAAACAGCCCTGGGAACATCATCTACCCGAGTGCAAAAGATTTGCAATCCACGACGAGGCTTGTATGTACTTTGAGTAATATAAATCTTTTGCGCGAGATCATTTTTCTTACTTAGCTCATTTCATTATCGCTAAAATCATCTTTTTTTTTTAAATCAGATTCTAAAATGTGTATACATCTAACAATGACGTGACGTAACGTTGTATGACGTCATATTCTAATGCACTCCGTTTGTAACGCGCATTCTGATTGGTTAAGCGATTAAAAAACTGCAAGGGGATTCACGTTTCACTGCAGTTTTTGCTATGACGTCATGCGTTGCTATGGCGACGTCGTTAAAAGCAGACGTTTTCTAGCTTCTTACTGACCAAAGCATTAGAATAGGGTTACCATACTGATGTTTTACAAAAACTGACAGGGTATCGGCGAATCCCCTGTCAGAAATATCCGTTTTACCGCTCGGCTGACGCCTCGCGGTAAAACTCAATTTCTGACAGGGGATTCGCCGATACCCTGTCAGTTTTTGTAAAACACACGCATGGTAACCCCTAAATATGTGTCACGTGGAGTGTGAGACAAGAAAATCTCGCACTGGCACGTCTTCCATTTTTCTTCACTTTCATGACGGAAGTGAGTGTAAAGTTACAAATCCTGTAAAGTTACAAATCCTGTCAGTTTAGAATTGCAAAATTACACCGTTTGACGACAGATACAATGTACTAGTATACTTTTCAAGATGAAGTTCATCGACAAACATCGTGCATACAATGTTGCGGTACATAATTTTTGTACTGTGACTTTGACCCCGATAATGAACAGGTTCTCTTTTCTATTAAATTCCTTTTTTCTGAATTCTTTAATGGTTGGAGCACGTTACTGCCAACCGTGCTAGCTAGCAAAAAACGGAAGTACTTCAAAGTCATGTGAGGTCATAAAGTGATACAATTTGATCAACAAGATAAACATGTTAATGTTCCTTCTGCAGATTTCAGTTTCTCCCTTTCGACATGTTCAAGGTACAAGTCTGAGTCGCACAGACTTGAATGTGTCCAAATTACATGAATTATGTAATATTTTATTCGTCGAATCACAATTTCACCCTGTGGTCATTGGTCCATAGAGGCGAAAATAAAGGGGACGGAAATTTCAACGAATTCAAATATTTGCCGTACAGCAAATTTCGTTTCTTGCATGTAGGCATTTTAGAATACATGCTTTAGTGTAAACGCCAAAAATTTTTAACATCTGAACACAATATCATAATTATTAATGACCGACATCAACTTATTTTTAATCTTACCTTTAATATAAGAAACTTCTACCTTATCAAGTTATTATGACAGAGACTCTAGCGATCTAGCTCACAAATTGTACCATTTGTACGGTGACAGATTGACATTTTCGTTTTTAACTCCCATTTCTTCATTCAACTGATCTCCTATCTTTCAGTACAATAATCTGTGCCATATGTTACCCTATCGTGCTTATATAATGTTACATCCTCTCTCCAATACATATAACTAATATTGATTTGTCTGCTTTAAGTAATTAATATAATACCTGACTGGATTCGTTTGATTGTAAAACTAGAACTATTAGCAAAATATTTGAAATTTTTCACAAGTGGAAAATTCTACCATTCAAGCAAATCTAGAGGGATGGATGGGGAGTCTAGATCTATCCCTTCCCCTTTAAAAAAAAAATTTACGAATCGCAAGCGATATAAGTCCCCTACCGGCATTAATTCATGTCCTTCAACTCTGCCATGACCTGTACTTACACCAAAAGATGAATCCAACATCGAAATAAGTTTAGAAAAATGTCTGGAAAACAGGAAAATTTAATGAAATTTGCTATGAAGCAATACCTTTTGTAAGAATTAATAAATCAAACCCATCTTCAACTTATTCTTTATCAGACTATAATGTATCTGCATACCAAAAATAAGCTCAATATCTACAAGAACAGGCATGAAAAGACTGGAAACTGAGAAGTTCGTGAAATTTGCTAAGCGCAGGGGCCATAACTCATGTAGAAATGGGTCAATAAAATTTAAACACAAACTTGATTTGTATCACACTAAGATATATTCACATACCAAAAATGATTTCAATATCTGCAATACCATGGAAGAAAAGTCCGGAAAACTGAGAATTTCATTAAATTTGCTAAGTCCAGGGGCCATAACTCTTGTAAAAAAAGGTCAATCGAAACCAAACTCGCAGTTGATCTGTATCACATTGAGATAAACACACATACCAATCAAAGGACTGAAGGTCCTGAGAGATACTTCTAGATCTACGCAAAATTTATTGTCAGCAGATATTAAAATGTTGAATAATTTTATCGTAAGGCAATGATGATTATTTCTTTAACACAGGATGCATGGGAAGCTTATCTCTATAAACAACATAAACTATGTTTATCTAACCTCAGTGTTGATATGAAGAAGACAACTCTTTAACTCTAATGCAATTTTTGAGTTATCTTTCCTAACATTGCCATAAACAAAGTAGTATATTACTACGCCACCATTGTGCTGTGAAAACAAGAATTATAGTTGATATTGTATGGTGTATTTATTCTATATGAAATTGAAGCTATTTTCAAGATGGAAAATATTCTTGTTCTTGCATTTTGTATGTGGTAGACAGCAAATTCCTAAACTAAACACAGCACTATATTTTGAGGTGCAAATCGGCAGTATCTCAATTTGCATACTTTGAAGCAGTTACCATAACAGTAAGATGCTTCCTGAAAGGAAGTATCTCAAAAATGAGATCGATATCTGCAATGACAGCGAAAAAAAGTCTGGAAAACTAAAGTGTGACAGACAGACAGACAGACAGACGAACAGACAAACTGGGTAGAAACTATAAATCCCCTCCAGCGAGCCGGTAGGGGACTAATAATCTAAATGGAATTGAAAAATTAAAAATATACACAGTTGTGTACACATACTTTTTTTTTTTTTTTTTTTTATTTTGCACATAATAAAAAATTTTCAGGAACCTCCATCTTCCAACGACTTGACTGAACCACTCAATGATAAACAATTTAAACAAACTGGTTTACAGTGAAATCTTTTTTAAGCTAGACATCCTATATGATTTGCATGACATGTCACAATGTAATACTGATTTACTTAAATGCATGGAAACCAGGTTTCAACCATCGTCGGAAACCCACAGCCTATTGCCCTACAATTATATCTTACGTTGTAGAACGGAGAAGATGCCGTGGGTTTCCGACGATGGGTTTCAATACAAAATTTTGTTTTTATACTCCTGGACCAGTAATCCGAGATTTGGGGGCATATGGTTTCTGTCCGTATGTCTGTCTGATTGAGATGTCAGTTTGTCCACAAAAACTTAAGACTTGGCCATAACTTTTGAGTTTCAAGTGATATGGCTTTCATAGTCATCATGGTCATGTAAATTCCTTGTGACGAGACCTTTCCAGTGGTACCAAAAGTTTTGTCGTAGTGACCTTGACCTTGGAGTTTGAATTACAATTGAAAAACTTTATAAACTTGGCAATAATTTTTAAATGATAAATGATAGGGCTTTATCATTTCACAAGATAACTTTCTTATTGCAAACCCAATAATGGCAACGCAAGCATACATTAGCATCCCCATGCAATTGAATGTTCTATTCAATTAGCAAAATGATCCTAAAATAAAGTTCAAAGTGACCTTGACCCTTGACTGGCAAATCAATGGGGTTCATCCTCTCCCTATGGAGAGCATTCCTGGATGCCTTGGTGATGATTGCTATGTCTTCTATGCTGTTCACGAGATTTTAAAGGCTAAGTCCACTGACCTTGACCCTTGACCTTGAAAATTAATGGGGTTGATCCTCTCCTCATGGGGAACATTTCTGGATGGTTTGGTGATCCTATGATGACTGCTGTCTTCTATGCTGTTCATGAGTTTTTAAGGCTAAGTCCACTGTGACCTTGAATATCAATAGGGTTCATCATCTCCCCAAGGGAAACATTTGTGGAAGGTTTGATGTTTCTACAATGATTACTTTGTCTTCTATGTTATTCACAATGTTTTTAAGGCTAAGTCCACTATAACCATCACCTTTGACCCTTGACCTTGAAAATAAATATGGTTCATCCTCTTCCCATGGGAAACATTTCTGGATGGTTTGATGATTCTTATCTATGATGATTGCTTTGTCTTCTATCCTGTTTTTGAGGCTAAGTCCACTGACCTTGACATTTGATCCTTGACCTTGAAAATCGATAGGGTTCATCCTCTCCACAAGGGGAACATTTGTGGAAGATTTGTGTTTCTACGGTGATTACTTTTTCTCCAACTGTGGACTGGGATATCCATGGAAACAATGGGAAAAGATATCCTTGTCTTACCCCCATGGGGTAAGATAACATTTTCACGTGCCGTTTGACTGTAACGTCAATTGTGACGTCATATACGATTCCTGCGTAAGCCGATCAAAACTATGAAAAAGAAAACATACAATCTATTATTTAGCACTTTTAGACAGTGGGAGAAAAATAATCAATCTCCAGATGTGATCAGGGACACGGAAATCCAACCCTCGTGTCCAGGATTTGCTTTTGTCCATGACTCGGCAAGCCTCATTGTGGTACAAGCAAATCCTGGACACTCGGGTTGGATTTCCTTGTCCCTGATCACATCTGGGGATAGATTCTATTAGTCTCCTATGCTGTTTGTGTGAATCTGGACAAACACACCCTAACAAACACACAGATGCATGGCAGCGATGCTATATCCCCTCTGCAACAGAGTTGTGAGGGGATAATGAATTTAACCTTGTGACCTTGACCTCAGAGACTGAACTTCTACTGTAAGTCTTTAATCTTTGCCATAACTCTTGAATGGGAGGTTATATGGCCATTCATCTTTCACATATGTATTCCTTGTGGCAAGACTATACCACTGGTACAAAAACATTTGACCTTGTGACCTTGACCATAGAGTTTGACCTACATTTTAGGTTTAACCTCTGCCATAACTTCAGAATTGTACACGGGACTGATTTCATACTTCACATGTTTATTCCTTGTGGCAAGACCTCTGTGTCCATACATGTACCAAAAAATTTGACCTTGACTTTGGAGTACAGAATGACCGACATTTGAATAAATTCATCATCGGCCATAATAATGATAATTCTTGCATAGTATGTGACACAGCTTTCATGAACATTCCATAGGCAGTGGCGGATCCAGCATTTTAGTTAGGGGGGCGTAAAGAATTGACGACTGGGGACTCTTGGATTTCTGCATTTTAGGACCCATTTTCGTGACTGTAATTGATTAAAGAATGAAAATTGATGCATTTTACAATTAATTTATATTCACTAACCTTTACTATTTTTTGATTGAAAATGACCGTTTAACCCATGATTGGTAAATTTTAGGCGGGGCATACGCGCCCCCTACGTCCCCCCCCTTGAATCCGCCACTGATAGGTACTAAGATTTGACCTTGACCTTGGAGTATGACAAACTTTTTACATTATAGCTGTTCTACTGTCGATATGGGCCTTCATATTATACAAACATAAGTTTTTATTTTGTCTACAAATTTGATTAGAGTATAAAAGAAATCTTCCCAAGTATCAGAAAACAGTCTTTCAAACACCAAATTTTATCACGTACGTGTAATACTTTTTTCAGAAATTGCAGCCTTGATGACTTGATGAAAAGCAGTTTTTGATAATAATCCCTTAACATGCTTAAGAGAAGAGTAATCAAATACTAGATTTTTTTTATTTCATGAATATCATCAAATTTTCTAGTTGCTATTGATGTCTTAAAAGTTATCTTTCAACATGTTCAAAGGCAACATCAATTTTGCAAAGGTCATCAGAAGAATGGCCTTTACATTTTCTGGATAATGGATAAGTTAAAGTAGATCCTAGCAATAATCTCAATAGCACTCACAATAGAAAACAAAATTGAGCATTGACGGACCCCTAGCAAGCTAGAGGTGGGACCAGGTGCCCGGGAGGAGTAAGCACCCAGTTGGGCTAGCCACATCCACCATCGATGTCCAAGCACGGAAATGAAAACAAAATCTAAATACATGAACTGTCTAAGGTTATGTCTATACAGAAAGTACTATGGCAACCATGTCAGGGAAAAAATAATCAAAACACTTACTGTCAAACAACTCGCGGGGAACTCTTTTACGAGCTCAACACGGCACAGGGCATTATAATTTTCATAAAAGAAATTTTATATACTTTTTGAAATGTTTGAAGAAATATATGAAAACATACATCATACAACATGGGCATACAGAATATAATCTTACCTCCTTCGGCTTCCTCAAGGTCATCTTTGTTGTCATGGTGATTTAGCTTTGTATATCTGACCTTGGCCCTTGACCTCGGCTCAACACCATAAGAATTTGGCTGTGTGAAATCTGCAAACAGCTCCATTATGTCAGACAATGACTCGGTAGAAAAATCTCTTCAATCAGTCATGTTAACATCTGCTGTAAATAAATCAATGTTAAGCTGATATATCAACATAAAACATCAAAGAGAATTCACTATCTATCTGTGTATTTTCAACTTGCCCGCTAGCAACTTTTAGTTTATCTGGAAAAAATGTGATATTGCAACAACTGCTAATGTCTGCAAGCACGAGAGAGCCGTTGCTTTATTAAAATCTACATAGACAGAGGAAAGTTATAGCCCAGGTAAGATTTACTGTACATTGAGACCTTAACCTTTGACCTTGCGTTTGAAGTCTTTACACAAGAATTAGAAAATCCATGTAAACAGTGAAAAGCCAAGAGAAGAATTTGTAGGTGTAACTACAGGAAATAAAAACCTTCTTTGTATGATTAATCATTTAGTTCCATTTCGGCAACTTCAAAGCTTATAAATTTGGTCTTTTTGGCTTAGGACATCATTGGCACGCACAAAAACCAAAGAAAAAAGGGGGGTCATGCATACCTTTTTTCTGCAAAATTCACTTTTTTACATGACCCCCCTCTGAATTGAAAATATGCTAATTCTTATACATTTTCAAATTGATCTATTGATTACATAAAAGGCAAAATCACGTTCAAAACTCAGTATCTCCTGACAGCAGGGAATCATACATTGATTTAATGTGCTATTTTTAGCCAAGGTGCAAAACTCTTAGCTGAGTTGCAAAACTCGGCTCTTAATTTGATGTGAGACGGACAGGCAGCAGGCAGGCGGGCGTCTGGGGGGGGGGGGGGGGGGAGGGGAAGAAGTTAAAAAAAATCTTATGATCACAAAACTTGCCAGAAATGTTTCCCATGAATCAAGGATGACCCCTATTGATTTTGAGGTCAAAAGGTAAAAGGTCAAGGTCATAGGACTCAGATGATTGAAAATGGTTTCTGGCAAGATTTGTGATCATAAGGTGCAATAAACCCTCTTGTATCATCCGGACACCATTGAAGTTAAAAAAAATCTTATGATCACAAAACTTGCCAGAAATGTTTCCCATGAATCAAGGATGACCCCTATTGATTTTGAGGTCAAAAGGTAAAAGGTCAAGGTCATAGGACTCAGATGATTGAAAATAGTTTCTGGCAAGTTTTGTGATCATAAGGTGCAATAAACCCTCTTGTATCATCCGGACACCATTTTCAAACATCAGAGTACTATGACCTTGACCGTTGACCTTTTGACCCCAAAGTCAATAGGGGTCATCCTTGATTCATGGGAAACATTTCTGGCAAGTTTAATGATCATAGGAGCAATACACCCTCTTATATCATCCGGAAACCATTTTCAAACATTGGAGTACTATGACCTTGACCTTTAACCTTTGTATGTATTGCACCTGAGTCAAGGTCATAGTACTCCAATGTTTGAAAATGGTTTCCGGATGAAATGAAAGGTCAAAAGGTCAAAGGTCAAGGTCATAGGACTCAGATGATTAAAAATGGTTTCCAGACTATATTAGAGCCTATTTAGCACCAATAATCATGAAACTTGCCACAAATGCTTTGCATGAATAAAGGATGACCCCTATTGATTTTGAGGTCAAAGGGTCATAGGTCAAGCTCATATCACTGATGATTAAAAATGGTTTCCGGATAATATTTGAGCCTGTATTGCACCTATGATCATGAAATGTTCCCGAAATGTTTACCAAGAATCAAGGATGACCCCTAGTGATTTTGGCATCAAAAGGTCAAAGGTAAAGGTCATAGGACTCTGATAATTGAAAATGGTTTCGGGACCATATTTGAGTATGTATTGCACCTTTAATCATGAGACTTCAGAAATGTTTTCCATGAATCAAGGATAACCCCTATTGATTTTGGCATTCATAGGTCAAATTCATAGGACTCAGATAACTGAAAATGGTTTCTGAATTATATATGAATGTGTATCAACCTGAAACGTGCCTATGACGTTTCCCATCTGTCGAGAACATTCAAGTTTTGCAACTCGGCACTTTGCATCTTTCGATGCATATTAAGCTTATTTCAATTTTCAATAGTTTTGACCAATGAGATGACACCTTTTATTCAGCCCAGTTCACCAGTCAAAAGGGAAGGGATTCCCTGCTAAAATGATTTCCTGTAGTTACACCTGTACAAAAGTGCACTATGACCTTGACATTTGCCTTATGCCCTTTGTTCAAGTTCATGACACAAGATCACACAGTCTTGGGACCAACATATATGATTTTGACGTATTCAATATCAGCTAGGTTATGCCCATCCAAGTTCAAGTGTATACTGTAACCTTGACCTTGGACCTTGGTTAAAGGTCATGATACACCCTTGGGTCTTTGGTAACAATCATGTGAAGTTTTAATTTCTAGACAATTTTGGTCTGTTATAAGGTCCCATTTCCGATGTAAAATAGTATAGTTTTTTCAAAATTTAGAACAGATTATTTCAAATTTTTATTGTTATAATTGATATCAAGATTATGACCAATTTTCCTGTAAAACCTTGTAATTATGCAGTTTATATATAGTAAAAGGCAGAATTTCAATTGAATAAGGCTGAATTTGATAGATAATAGAAAAACATCAAGAAAGATATTTTAACGGATTTTTCACAAAAGTGCCTAATGCTGTTTTATGGAGTAGAAATTTTCCCAAATTTTGTTCCAGGAGACCCGGACACATTTCAATTTACACACGACGAAAAGCGTAGCATCCCCTCGCACGGCAACAATATTAAGTTGTATTATGTACTCACATACAGATAAGCAGTGGACTTTTACAAATTTATACCAATTCCAATCAAAACCAATACCCAGTGTTTTTTCTCACTTTTGGGAGAAGGGGGTCAGGGCCAAATCATGTGGGGGAAAATATGCACGCGAACTACTCAATTTCAAAAGGGGAATTTTTCACATGATGACGTATTTAAGAATTGTTTTTTCATATTTTGCACTAAGTGCTGCACATTGAAATTTTACCATGACCAAATGTTTTGCACACATCAATGCAAATGCAAAATATGAAAAAGAATTCTTATAAGTGCTGCACAGAATTTTTACCATGACCAAATGTTTTGCACACACCAATGCAAACGCAAAATATGAATAAACCACCAGAAGTCTCTGACGAGACTGTAGCTCTCCTGGTTGTTCTTTTTAACATCAAATAATTCATAATATCTGAGATATAGTATTTCAAAAAAGAATGCCACACCCATTTTCCAAGATCCTAGGGGCCAGGGGCTGCTAGCTCAAATGAGCAATCAATGACACAACAAGACTAAAGATCCAAAATATTGCATAAAGAATTAACTCTCCATCATTAAAAGCTTTAAAAGAGTAGACAGCACAATTATATAGGAAAAATTTACCACGCCCATTTTCCAAGACCCTAGGGGATCTAGGACTCAAACAAATATCAGGTGCACAATTAGACCATCATTTATAGTGTCAGAAGAGTTGCGAGCACAAGATCATATAGAGTCATATAGGAGAAAATGACCATACCCATTTTCTAAGACCCTGGGGTCAGGGTCTCAAACAAAATACCAGGTGCACAACTAGACCACAGACCCATCATATTGCAAAAAGAATTGAGTCTCCATCATTTATAGTGTATGAGGAGTTGTGAGCACAAGATTACAAAGAGCTACATGTATATAGGATAAAATGACCACACCCATTTCTAAGACCCTGGGGGTCAGGGGCTCAATCAAAATATCAGATGCACAACTACACCACAGACCCATCATATTGCAAAAAGAATGAAGTCTCCATCATTTATAGTGTCAGAGGAGTTGCGAGCACAAGATTATATAGAGCTGCAAATACATGTATGTATATAGGAGAAAATGACCACACCAATTTCTAAGACCTTGGGAGTAAGGGTCTCAAACAAAATATCAGGTGCACAACTAGACCGCAGACCCATCATATTGCAAGAAGAATGAAGTCTCCATCATTTATAGTGTCAGAGGAGTTGTGAGCACAAGATTACAAAGAGTTATATAGGAGAAAAAGACCACACCCATTTTCTAAGACCCTGGGGGTCAGGGGCTCCAACAAAATATCAGGTGCACAACTAGACCACAGACCCATCATATTGCAAAAAGAATTAAGTCTCCATCATTTATAGTGTATGAGGAGTTGTGAGCACAAGATTACATAGATTTAAATGGGAGAAAATGACCACACTCATTTTCTAAGACCCTGGGGGTCAGGGGCTCAAACAAAATATCAGGTGCACAACTAGACCACAGACCCATCATATTGCAAAAAGAATGAAGTCTTCATCATTTATAGTGTATGAGGAGTTGTGAGCACAATATTACATAGAGTTAAATGGGAGAAAATGACCACACCCATTTTCTGAGACCCTGGGGATCAGGAGCTCAAACAAAATATCAGGTGCACAACTACACCACAGACCCATCATATTGCAAAAAGAATGAAGTCTCCATCATTTATAGTGTATGTGACTTGTGACTGCGAGTTTCGAGATCCTGTTACGGACCGGAATTTTTCGACTTTTACGTGCGCCATTGACAAAAGGTGGGACACCTGTCGATAATGCATAATATAATATCTAGGAGATTTCACAAATATTGCAAAATCGTGTGAAACCAACTGACAGAAACAATTTAGAAATCAGACTCAGTGGCGGATCCAGCGCCCCCTTTGCCGGGGGGTCAAGGGGCGAATTTTGCCGATTTTTACTGAAAATGGGCAAAAATATACCCGTTTTTTGAAAAATTTTGGGTCAGTGCCGGGGGGGGGGGGGGGGGGGGGGGCGGACGGCCCCTCCGCACCCCCCTAAATCCGCCACTGAGACTAAAAGAATTCTACAGCATAAGAATATCATTTTAAGATAAATAATCGCCGATATTAGGATTTGAACATGGAAAATCGACCGTAATCTAGTACTGCTCACTTCGAATCACTTGATTTCAATCTAAACTTAAAATAAATGCTTATAAGGTGTCAATCCATACTTTTGTAATATTCAGAAAGGCAGCAAGCTTGTCCTGGAATCTCATATATTTTTATGCCCCCGGAATCAAAGATTCAGGGGCATATAGTTTTTGGCCTGTCCGTCTGTTTGTCTGTTTGTCTGTCTGTTTGTCCGAAAAACTTTAACATTGGACATAACTTTTGAATGGGAAGTGATAGGGCTTTCATATTTCACATGTGTATTCCTTGTGACAAGACCTTTTAATTGATACAAAAATTTTTGACCTCATGACCTTGACCTTGACCTTTGACCTACTTTTCAAAAACTTTAACATTGGGCATAACTTTTGAATGGGAAGTGATAGGGCTTTCATATTTCACATGTGTATTCCTTGTGACAAGACCTTTCCATTGAAACCAAAATTTTTTACCTTGTGACCTTGACCTTGACCTTTGACCTACTTTTCAAAAACTTTAACATTAGGCATAACTTTTGAATGGGAAGTGATAGGGCTTTCATATTTCACATGTGTATTCCTTGTAACAAGACCTTTCCATTGATACCAAAATTTTTGACCTTGTGACCTTGACCTCTGACCTACTTTTCAAAAACTTTAACATTGGGCATAACTTTTGAATGGGAAGTGATAGGGCTTTCATATTTCACATGTGTATTCCTTGTGACAAGACCTTTCCATTGATACCAAAATTTTTGACCTCGTGACCTTGACCTTGACCTTTGACCTACTTTTCAAAAACTTTAACATTGGGCATAACTTTTGAATGGGTAGTGATAGGGCTTTCATATTTCACATGTGTATTCCTTGTGACAAGACCTTTCCATTGATACAAAATTTTTTTACCTTGTTACCTTGACTTTGACCTTTGACCTACTTTTCAAAAACTTTAACATTTGGCATAACTTTTGAATGGGAAGTGATAGGGCTTTCATATTTCACATGTGTATTCCTTGTGACAAGACCTTTCCATTGATACCAAAATTTTTGACCTCGTGACCTTGACCTTTGACCTACTTTTCAAAAACTTTAACATTGGGCATAACTTTTGAATGGGAAGTGATAGGGCTTTCATATTTCACATGTGTATTCCTTGTGACAAGACCTTTCCATTGATACCAAAATTTTTGACCTCATGACTTTGACCTTGACCTTTGACCTACTTTTCATAAACTTTAACATTGTGCATAGCTTTTGAATGGGAAGTGATAGGGCTTTCATATTTCACATGTGTATTCCTTGTGACAAGACCTTTCCATTGATACCAAAAATTTTTACCTCATGACCTTGACCTTGACCTTTGACCTACTTTTCAAAAACTTTAACATTTGGCATAACTTTTGAATGGGAAGTGATATGGCTTTCATATTTCACATGTGTATTCCTTGTGACAAAACCTTTCCATTGATACCAAAATTTTTGACCTCGTGACCTTGACCTTTAACCTTTTAACCCAGTGACCTCACATACATGTACTTAACAGAAAATAGTGTTCATACTAACAAAGATGCCACCGGGGGCATTCGTGTTTCACAAACACAGGTTTTATTACTCTTTAATTTATTACAATTCAAAACAGGCGGCCCATCAACTTGCCATACTGCGAAATGTAAACAGTCTCACTTTTGTACCACGTGACCTGAAATCAAATAGTTGCGGTCCGTATTCAGGATCTCAAAACCGATGTATTAAAACACCTGCAGTTACAGGTAAATTGGGTTGTTTGTTTAGTGATTTGGGAAGTAATTAGCAACTTTCATGTTGTTTTAACGACCTGAGCTTGGATTATTATGGGAATGTCTATGGGAATACGATCATAAGCAAGGAGATTCATGACAGACGAAAAGGGTAAAATGTTTTGATAGTGTTTAAAACAATTGAAGCAGTGATATGTAGAGTTCATTTCACACAAAATCTTCAACATGGTATAGAAATAACTAATTGAAAATATATCTAGCCTAGCAAATTCAACTATGAACCTTCAGGCCTTGATTAATAAGTCCTAAAATTTTACACAGTCATGATTATGCAGTGTTACAATTTAAATAAATGCTTTACAATATGTCTTGCAATAAAATGAACTTTATTGACCTGTATTTTTTTGGGGGGGGGGGGGGATTCAATTTCATTCATAATGACACAAGCAAAAGGTCGCGATTTTGTTTCGCGCACTATGACCCTCTTTTTCATTTCCCAAAGAGGGTCATTGACCCTCTTTTGTCTGAAAAAAGTTGACAGGTATGGGTACATTTGATATCAGTCAGATAATTACATGTACTATTGTAGAAGTAATTTTTTTAATTACTTGTTGAAGTAGCACCCCTGACTGTTTAAATTTCACTGAGTGTGCCAATTTGGTACATTCAATTCTTAAACAAATTGTGGAAATTTTCCGTTTTTTACTCAACGTGGTGATCAATGACTTCACCATATTCACTTCTGACTTTGTTATATGAATGGCCATTATTGTTAACCATGTTAACAAGTAAAAACATCATGCAGATATATTTTACAATATGTTCTGGTTTCTTTGTTGTTGTTGTTGTTTTTTTCAAACTGCTCATGGCACATTCATTTTCAACAATGGCACATTCATTTTGCAAATGGCACATTGATGTTCCAGCAGTGGCAGATTCAGGGGGGTGCAGAGGGGGCATCAGCCCCCTCGGCACTGACCCAAAATTTTCCAAAAACAGGTATATTTTCGGGGTCCCTTTAAAGTACGAAACGAAAACGAAACGAAATGAAATGAAACAAAACGAAACGAAATGAAACGAAATGGAAAAAATGTGCATGTACAGAAACATTTTATAAAATGATAGAACGTGAAATAATTAATATCGACATTATTTAATCTTCCTCTTCTTCTATGTATGACCCTACGCTTACTCGGAGCACTCCCAAATGGACATATATGTGCATACAGAAGATGACAAGCTAAATTGCATGTATACCGTATATCGTAAATTTTTCGCGTGTGTCTAATTTTTCGCTAAGTTGGCACTTAAAATTATTTCTCAAATATAGCCATTTATAGCTATTATAGCCATATTTAGCTATTATAGCCATTTGAATTTCTGGAGTAATCCCGTACCTGTTTGACTCAGTGTCAAAACGCACGTGCGTCAATGTTTTACATTGGAAAATGCAAGCAAGAGCTTTGGTTACTTATATTTAAGGAAATGAAGTTGAGGTGTAAATATAATAAATTAAAATTCTTGCAAAAACTGTATTAGACAGTTACATTACAGATACATCAATATGGCAATACAATAATTAAAGCCCAGTCAAACTCACGCTCTTTCTTTCTTTCTTTTGAGCAGTAAAAAAACTGAGTTACAATACATACGTGTTGTCCAAAGTCGGTGGGTTAATTATGACGTTGCAAAATACTTCTAGTTGATGTTAAAAACTAAAAAAATAACTCAAAATTCTAAAACACGTTTTACTTTCATTTTCAACATGCAAGACGTTCGGAACACAGTAACCTTTTGTCCGAAATGCAGAGTTAAGTCAGAGAAGTTCCCTGTGTCAAAGCTGAATATGGCACATTGCAGCTGTGCCGAGTTCCCCGGATGTTCAATGTTCCGGAACCTCTCTGCTCCTCTCGTACAATACAAGCATTTGGATTGTGCACAGCTGCAGAATCGTAAGTTCACACATAAAATAGCTAAAATAAGTAAATTTTAACCTAGAATAAGACGTTTTATGGTTGTGATCATGAACATGTGTCATAATTACAAAGAGCATTAGTAGAATTGCTTTATGGAGGACTTGGATCATGCTGAAATCGATGTTCATAAACTTACAACATAACTTCTGCTTGCCATCGCCGCCATACTGTACTGTATCCTTTACTAGTAGTGGACAAGGCGGCAAGTATTCAAAATAGAATGATAAATTTTCATGATAGAAATTATGATTTAGATTAATGGCTGAGATACATTGTAAAAAAAGTTAGAAGGGAGGATGGTTGAAAATATACACAGGAGTTTAAGACTGAGTGAGTAAACGCACTGCAGCGTCTCAAAACACCCCCTTCACACATGCGTGCAGAAAGAAAAAAATGTATGTCACAGTAAAGGGGGGTGTTTGCGATGCCGCAGTGTGTTTACTCACTCGACATCGAACTCCTAATATGGAATAAATTAGTCTCAGAGCCAGAACAAAGTTTGAAGATCTGCATTATGCAATGAAAGCATGATATATGTTTCTTTAAAGCCAAATGTATTTAAAGGATAAAATTGAGAATATAAGTTCTTCTTAAAAATAGTTTTTAATTTACATGTAGGCAGAAGGTAGGGGGTTACTCAGCGGATAATTTCAGACATATGTATATATTCATGAACATGATGAATGCAGTGATATCTACATGTGTAAATCTTGTATTTATACATTTTAGGTTGATTCCTATGATTACCAAGGTTCAAGTCCATGAATGGCATCATCCATGTACAAGTCTGCATAATTGGATATCAATTCATCACTTTGAGGATCAGTGTTTGTACTAATCCTAACTAAGTATTTCTAATCTATATTCTCATTTGCAGTTCACCTCTCAATCAAACAGAATTTCAATATGATTACTAGTAATATTAGCATAATTTAGCACAGCATGTAACTAGCTGAACTAGCTACATTTTCAAGTAATAATATTAAGATAGGATTTTAGAGCAGATTTAGACTATGATTGCTAATTCTATCTCTGTGAACTACTTGCATGTTTACTTAAGTGGTGGCAACAGAGAAGGAATTGTTTGACCTCATGCTATATTATACAGTATCATGGGAGCTTGACGCCAACAACCCTGAATGACATCCACCCTTCCAGTCTTTGTCAAGTCAAACTCAAAGTTCAAGTGGATATCATCATGGGTTGTTGGCATCGAGCTCCTGTACACTGTACTGAGTATCTATACATTATGTATACATTATTTGATCTACTTTTAAATTTGAATATTAATATGATGAAATAATGATGAGATGGAGACTTTCTGTCATCAATGATATTTTTTATCTGTATACTGGTGTAAATATTATTTAAAAAGTTTCTTTATGATATCTGCGCTCCATAAATAGCATTAACTTTATTCTTGTATCTTTTTACATCTGTGAAATATTTCCATTATTTCAGGAGATAAATCAGGCGCAATGAACACATGGCAATTTTTTAATGGTAGCATCGGCAGCTCACCTGATTGACATTATCAGTAGTACTTGAATATCTTTCAATGAGTATAAGAATTTCAACAACATTAATACATGTACATCGTATTGACATTTTGAAATGATTATTATAGTCAGTCCTATACATTTTATAAATTTTACTCTTTTAAAGGCCATACACTTATTTTTCATAATTCAAATAAATTCATGATTTCAATGGAAGTCCAAATGATAAAGTTTTATTATGTTAAAAAGAATTTTTATCAGTAACATAAATGCTAAAATCAAAATTTTTCTATTGATATTCATTATTTTATTTAATATGAATTAATGCTAATTAGTCTTTCTTGTCTTTGAATTGTCTAGAAAACATGCAGGCCTTATTGAATGAGTACACAGGCCATTGCAGAGCTAATGATGTAAAATGCTGTGTGAATCAAAACTTTTGGGGAAGAGAGTGATCAAGTTGAAGCTAATTGGAGATTTCAGCAGTACGTACATACATATATATATATATATATAAGTCATATGAGATACACCATGTATATATGTATCCCACCTACAGAAAATACACACTAAAATCACCCATCTGCTATCTGTATGGACATGAAGTTTGAACATTTTATTTCAATAACATAAAAGGCATTAGACAAGTACATGTAGCAATGACAGATATTTGCTATAACATAACAGTATACTCATAACAGTAAGATTTACCACATACCTCTCAGCTGCATTAAAGTCATGATACACCAAAATGTCACATATTTTTGCTTTATGGAGACAATTGTATCATTTAAAAATATCATATATTAGGAGATAACTTGTTCTAAATCAATTTGTATGTAAGGCTAGAATACATCATACACTAAGAAATTCAAATTCTCCTTCCACTACAGACATCATGTACTAAGAAATTCTAATTCTCCTACCACTACAGACACCATACACTAAGAAACTATAATTCTCCTACCACTACAGACACCATACAATAAGAAATTCTAACTCTCCTACCACTACAGACACCATACAATAAGAAATTCTAATTCTCCTACCACTACAGACATCATACACTAAGAAATTATAATTCTCCTACCACTACAGACACCATACACTAAGAAACTATAATTCTCCTACCACTACAGACACCATACAATAAGAAATTCTAATTCTCCTACCACTACAGACACCATACACTAAGAAACTATAATTCTCCTACCACTACAGACACCATACACTAAGAAATTATAATTCTCCTACCACTACAGACACCATACAATAAGAAATTCTAATTCTCCTACCACTACAGACACCATACACTAAGAAACTATAATTCTCCTACCACTACAGACACCATACACTAAGAAATTATAATTCTCCTACCACTACAGACACCATACACTAAGAAATTATAATTCTCCTACCACTACAGACACCATACACTAAGAAATTATAATTCTCCTACCACTACAGACACCATACACTAAGAAATTCTAATTCTCCTACCACTACAGACACCATACACTAAGAAACTATAATTCTCCTACCACTGCAGACACCATACACTAAGAAACTATAATTCTCCTACCACTACAGACATCATACAATAAGAAATTCTAATTCTCCTACCACTACAGACACCATACACTAAGAAATTCTAATTCTCCTACCACTACAGACATCATACACTAAGAAATTCTAATTCTCCTAACACTACAGACACCATACACTAAGAAATTCTAGTTCTCCTACCACTACAGACACCATACACTAAGAAATTCTAATTCTCCTATTACTACAGACATCATACACTAAGAAACTATAATTCTCCTACCACTACAGACACCATACACTAAGAAATTATAATTCTCCTACCACTACAGACACCATACACAAAGAAACTATAATTCTCCTACCACTACAGACACCATACACTAAGAAATTATAATTCTCCTACCACTACAGACACCATACACTAAGAAATTATAATTCTCCTACCACTACAGACACCATACAATAAGAAATTCTAATTCTCCTACCACTACAGACACCATACACTAAGAAACTATAATTCTCCTACCACTGCAGACACCATACACTAAGAAACTATAATTCTCCTACCACTACAGACATCATACAATAAGAAATTCTAATTCTCCTACCACTACAGACACCATACACTAAGAAATTCTAATTCTCCTACCACTACAGACATCATACACTAAGAAATTATAATTCTCCTACCACTACAGACACCATACACTAAGAAACTATAATTCTCCTACCACTACAGACACCATACAATAAGAAATTCTAATTCTCCTACCACTACAGACACCATACACTAAGAAACTATAATTCTCCTACCACTACAGACACCATACACTAAGAAATTATAATTCTCCTACCACTACAGACACCATACAATAAGAAATTCTAATTCTCCTACCACTACAGACACCATACACTAAGAAACTATAATTCTCCTACCACTACAGACACCATACACTAAGAAATTATAATTCTCCTACCACTACAGACACCATACACTAAGAAATTATAATTCTCCTACCACTACAGACACCATACACTAAGAAATTATAATTCTCCTACCACTACAGACACCATACACTAAGAAATTCTAATTCTCCTACCACTACAGACACCATACACTAAGAAACTATAATTCTCCTACCACTGCAGACACCATACACTAAGAAACTATAATTCTCCTACCACTACAGACATCATACAATAAGAAATTCTAATTCTCCTACCACTACAGACACCATACACTAAGAAATTCTAATTCTCCTACCACTACAGACATCATACACTAAGAAATTCTAATTCTCCTACCACTACAGACACCATACACTAAGAAATTCTAGTTCTCCTACCACTACAGACACCATACACTAAGAAATTCTAATTCTCCTATTACTACAGACATCATACACTAAGAAACTATAATTCTCCTACCACTACAGACACCATACACTAAGAAATTATAATTCTCCTACCACTACAGACACCATACACAAAGAAACTATAATTCTCCTACCACTACAGACACCATACACTAAGAAATTATAATTCTCCTACCACTACAGACACCATACACTAAGAAATTATAATTCTCCTACCACTACAGACACCATACAATAAGAAATTCTAATTCTCCTACCACTACAGACACCATACACTAAGAAACTATAATTCTCCTACCACTGCAGACACCATACACTAAGAAACTATAATTCTCCTACCACTACAGACATCATACAATAAGAAATTCTAATTCTCCTACCACTACAGACACCATACACTAAGAAATTCTAATTCTCCTACCACTACAGACATCATACACTAAGAAATTCTAATTCTCCTACCACTACAGACACCATACACTAAGAAATTCTAGTTCTCCTACCACTACAGACACCATACACTAAGAAATTCTAATTCTCCTATTACTACAGACATCATACAATAAGAAATTCTAATTCTCCTACCACTACAGACACCATACACTAAGAAATTCTAATTCTCCTACCACTACAGACATCATGCACTAAAAAACTATAATTCTCCTACCACTACAGACATCATACACTAAGAAATTCTAATTCTCCTAATACTACAAACATCATACAATAAGAAATTTAGATTCTCCTACCCTTACAGACATTATACACCAAGAAATTCTAATTCTCCTACCACTACAGACACCATACACTAAGAAACTATAATTCTCCTACCACTACAGACATCATACAATAAGAAATTCTAATTCTCCTACCACTACAGACACCATACACTAAGAAATTCTAATTCTCCTACCACTACAGACATCATACACTATGAAATTCTAATTCTCCTACCACTACAGACACCATACACTAAGAAATTCTAATTCTCCTAATACCACAAACATCATACAATAAGAAATTTAGATTCTCTTACCACTACAGACACCATACACTAAGAAACTATAATTCTCCTACCACTACAGACATCATACAATAAGAAATTCTGATTCTCCTACCACTACAGACACCATACACCAAGAAATTCTAATTCTCCTACCACTACAGACATCATACACTAAGAAATTCTAATTCTCCTATCACTACAGACATCAGGCAATAAGAAATTTTAATTCTCCTACCACTACAGACATTATACACCAAGAAATTCAGATTCTCCTACAACTGCAGACACCATGAACTAAAAAGCTATAATTCTCCTACCACTACAGACATCAAACAATAAGAAATTTTAATTCTCCTACAACTACAGACACCATTCACTACAAAATACTAATTCTCCTACCACTACAGACACCATACACTAAGAAATTCTAATTCTCCTACCACTAAAAACATCATACAATAAGAAATTTAGATTCTCCTACCACTACAGACATTATACACCAAGAAATTCACCATGAACTAAAAAGCTATAATTCTCCTACCACTACAGACATCAAACAATAAGAAATTTTAATTATCCTACAACTACAGACACCATTCACTTCGAAATTCTAATTCTCCTACCACTACAGACATCATATACTAAGAAATTCTAATTCTCCTACCACTACAGACATCATAGATCAAGAAATTCTAATCATCTATCACTACAGACATTATACACTAAGAATTTATAGTTATCAAACCACTACATAAATCAGGCAATAAAGAATAGTAATTTTCCTACCACTACAGACATCATACACTATGAAATTCTAACTCCCTACCACTACAGACATCATACAATAAGAAATTCTAATTCACCTACCACTGCAGAAACCATACACTAAGAAACTATAATTCTCCTACCACTACAGACATCATACACTATGAAATTCTAATTCTCCTACCACTACAGACACCATACACTAAGAAATTCTAATTCTGCTACCACTAAAGACATCATACAATAAGAAATTCTAATTCTCCTACCACTACAGACATCATACACTAAGAAATTCTAATTCTCCTACCACTACAGACACCATACACTAAGAAACTATAATTCTCTTACCACTGCAGACACCATACACTAAAAAGCTATAATTCTCCTACCACTACAGACATCATACATTAAGAAATTCTAATTCTGCTACCACTACAGACACCATACACTAAGAAATCCTAATTCTCCTACCACTACAAACATAATACAATAAGAAATTTAGATTCTCCTACCACTACAGACATCATACACTAAGAAACTATAATTCTCCTACCACTACAAACATTATACACCAAGAAATTCAGATTCTCCTACCACTACAGCCACCATACACTAAGAAACTATAATTCTCCTACCACTACAGACGCCATACACTAAGAAACTATTATTCTCCTACCACTACAGACATCATACACTAAGAAACTATAATTCTCCTACCACTACAGACATCATACAATAAGAAATTCTAAATTTCCTACCACTACAGATACCCTACACTAAGAAATTCTAATTCTCCTACCACTACAGACATCATACACTTAGAAATTCTAATTCTCCTACCTTTACAGACACCATACACTAAGAAATTCTAATTCTCCTATCACAACAGACATCATACACTAAAACATTCTTATTCTCCTACCACTACAGACATCGTAGCTCAAGAAATTCTAATCATCTATCACTACAGACATTATACACTAAGAATTTATAGTTATCCAACCACTTCATAAATCATGCAATAAAAATAGTAATTTACCTACCACTACAGACATCATACACTAAGAAATTATAATTCTCCGACCACTACAAACACCATACACTAAGAAATTCTAACTCTCCTACCACTACATACATCATACAATAAGAAAGTCTTATTCTTTTACCACTTCTGACATCACACTCCAAGGAAATATAATTCTCCTACCAATACAGACATCATACAGTAAAAATTTTTCATTATTCTTCCACCACAGACATCATATACTAAGAAATTATAATTCTCTTGCCACTATTGATATTATACACATAGAAATTCTTATTGTCCTACCACTACAGACATCACACACCTTAAAAATTAGATGTTTCCTTAGTCTATAAATATATGTAGAAAGTAATTTTCTCCTAGCTCTACAGTTATCATACACCTATAGATTATATATCTCCCACCTACTGTTATGATACACCTAGAAATTAAATATGAAATTTATCATACACTTTTAAGTTAAATATCTCCTATCCCTACAGTTATCATACACCTAGAAAATAATATCTCTTAGCTCTACAGATACCATACACCTATCAAATCAAATATCTCCTACATACAGATATCATACATCTAGAAATTAAATATTTACTACCCCTACAGTTATCATATCTCCTAGCTTTGCAGATATCATACACCTAGAAATTAGATATCTCCTACCCCAACATTTATAATACACCTAGAAATTAAATATATCCTAGCTTTACAGATATCATACACCTAGAAATTAACTATCTCTTACCTTCAGATATCATACATCTAGAAATTAAATATCTCCTACCCCTACAATTACCATACACCTAGAAATTGAATATCTTCTTGTTCTGCAGTTATCATACATTAAAAAATATAATATATCCTACCTCAACAGTTATCATACACCTAGAAATTAAATACACATGTATATCCTACTCATACAGTTATCATACACCTAGACATTAAATATATCTGCCTACAGATATCATACACCTAGAAATTAAATATATGCTAGCTCAACAATTATCATACACTAAGAAATTACATATTTCATAGTTTGTAACAGATATCATACACTTAGAAATTAAATATATCCTACCTCTACAGTTATTATACAACTAGAAATTAAATAACTCCTAGCTTTACAGATATCATACACTTAGAAAGTAAATATTTCCTACCTCAACAGTTACCATACACCTAGAAATTAAATTTCTCCCAGCTCAACAGTTATACACCTATAAATTAAGTATATCCTACCTTAACAGTTATCATACACCTAGGAATTAAATATCTCCTACCTCTACAGTTATCATACATCTAGAAATTAAATATCTACTACCTCTAAAGTTATCATACACATAGATATTAAATATCTGCTACCTCTACAGTTATCATTTACTTAGAAATTAAATACATTATACCTCTACAGATATCATACACCTAGAATTTAAATATCTCCTAGCTCAACAGTTATCATACACCTAGAAATTAAATATATTCTACCTCAACAGATATCATACACCTAGAATTCAAATATCTCCTAGCTCACCAGTTATCATACACCTAGAAATTAAATATATTCTACCTCTACAGATATCATACACCTAGAAACTAAATATCTCCTAGCTCAACAATTATCAGACACCTAGAAATTAAATATATTCTACCTCTACAGTTATCATACACCTAGAAATTAAATATCTACTACCTCTAGATATCATATCCCTAGAATTTAAATATATCCTAGCTCAACAGTTATCATACACCTAGAAATTAAATATAATAAATATATTCTACCTCTACAGATATCATACACCTAGAATTTAAATATCTCCTAGCTCACCAGTTATCATACACCTAGAAATTAAATAATTCTACCTCTACAGATATCATACACCTAGAATTTAAATATCTCCTAGCTCAACAGTTATCATACACCTAGAAATTAAATATTTTCTACATCTACAGATATCATACATCTAGAATTTAAATATCTCCTAGCTCAACAATTACCATACACCTAGAAATTAAATATATTCTACCTCTACAGATACCATACACCTAGAATTTAAATATCTCCTAGCTCAACCGTTAGAATTTAAATATCCCCTAGCTCTACAAATCTCATATATCTAGATATCAAATATCTTCTACCTCCACAGTAAACATAGACCTAAGAATTAAATGTCTGGTACCTCATACACTTAGAAATGAATTATATTCTACCTTTGCAGATATACACTTAGAAATGAAATATCTCCTACCTCTACAGATATTTTGCACCTAGAAATTAGATATCTCCTACCTCTACAATTATCATACACCAAGAAATTAGATATCCCCTAGATCTGCAGATATCAGACACTTAGAAATTAAATATCTCCTACCCCAAAGTTATCATACACCTAGAAATTAAATATCTCCTAGCTCTACAGATATCATACACTTAAAAATTAAATATCTCCTACCCCTACAGTTACCATACACCTAGAAATTAAATATCTCCTAGCTCTGCAGATATAATTCACTTAGAAATTAAATATCCCCTACCCCCACAGTTATCATACAACTAGAAATTAAATAACTCCTAGCTTTACAGCTATCATACACTTTGAAATTAAATATCTTCTAGCTTTACAGATATCATACACCTAGAAATTAAATATCTCCTAGCTCAACAGTTATCATACACCTAGAAATTAGATATCAACTCCCTCTACAGATATCATGCACCTAGAAATTAGATATCTCCTACCTCTACAGTTATCATATACCAAGAAATTAACTATCTCTTACCTACAAATATCATACACTTAGAAATTAAATATCTCCTACCCCTACAATTATCATACACCTAGAAATTAAATATCTCCTAGCTCTGCAGATATTTTGCACCTAGAAATTAGATATCTCCTACATCTACAGTTATCATACACCAAGAAATTAAATATCCCCTAGATTTGCAGATATCATAGACTTAGATTTAATATCTCCTACCTCTACAGTTATCATACAACTAGAAAATAAATAACTCCTAGCGTTACAGATATCATACACTTAGAAATTAAATATCTCATACCTCTACAGATATCATACACCTAGAAACTAAATATCTCCTAGCTCAACAGTTATCATACACCTAGAAATTAAATTTCTCCCAGCTCAACAGTTATACACCTATAAATTAAGTATATCCTACCTTAACAGTTATCATACACCTAGTAATTAAATATCTCCTACCTCTTCTGTTATCATGCACCTAGAAATTAAATATCTCCTACCTCTACAGTTATCATACACCTAGAAATTAAATATCTACTACCTCTAGACATCATATCCATAGAAATTAAATATCTACTACCTCTACAATTATCATACACATAGAAATTAAATATCTGCTACCTCTACAGTTATCATATACTTAGAAATTAAATATATTCTACCTCTACAGATATCATACACCTAGAATTTAAATATCTCCTAGCTCAACAGTTATCATACACCTAGAAATTAAATATTTTCTACATCTACAGATATCATACACCTAGAATTTAAATATCTCCTAGCTCAACAATTACCATACACCTAGAAATTAAATATATTCTACCTCTACAGATATCATACACCTAGAATTTAAATATCTCCTAGCTCAACAGTTAGAATTTAAATATCCCCCTAGCTCTACAAATCTCATATATCTAGATATCAAATATCTTCTACCTCCACAGTAAACATAGACCTAAGAATTAAATGTCTGGTACCTCATACACTTAGAAATTAAATATATTCTACCTTTGCAGATATACACCTAGAAATGAAATATCTCGTACCTCTACAGATATTTTGCACCTAGAAATTAGATATCTCCTACCTCTACAGTTATCATACACCAAGAAATTAAATATCTTCTAGATCTGCAGATATCATACACTTAGATATCAAATATCTCCTACCCCTACAATTATCATACACCTAGAAATTAAATATCTCCTAGCTCTGCAGTATAATACACTTAGAAATTGAATATCCCCTACCCCTACAGTTATCATACACCTAGAAATTAAATACCTCCTAGCTTTACAGATATCATACACTTTGAAATTAAATATCTCCTACCTCTACAGATATCATACATCTAGAAATTAAATATCTCCTAGCTCAACAGTTACCATACACATAGAAATTAGATATCAACTCCCTCTACAGACATCATGCACCTATGAATTAAATATCTCCTACCTCTACATATACCAAGAAATATCTCTTACCTACAAATATCATACACTTAGAAATTAAATATATCCTACATCTTTAGATATCATGCACCTATAAATTTAATATCTCCTACCTCTACTGTTATCATCTACCTAGAAATTAAATATATCCTACTTACAAATATCATACACTTAGAAATTAAATATATCCTACATCTACAGATATCATACACCTAGAAATTAAATATTTCCTACCTCTACTGTTATCATGCATCTATAAATTAAATATATCCTACCTCTACAGTTATCATACACCAAGAAATTTAATATCTCCTAGCTCTACAGATATCATACACTTAGAAATCAAATATCTCCTACCCCTACAGTTATCATACACCTAGAAATTAAATATCTCCTACCTACGAATATCATACACTTAGAAATTAAATATATCCTACCTCTACAGTTATCATACACCTAGAAATTAAATATCTGGTACCTCTACAGTTATCATACACTTAGAAATTAAATATATTCTACCTCTACAGATATCATACACGTAGAATTTAAATATCTCCTAGCTTTACAGATATCATACAACTAGAAATTAAATATCCCCTAGCTTTACAAATCTCATATATCTAGATATATATATCTTCTACCTCTACAGTTAATATACACCTAAAAATAAGATATCTTCTACCTTCGAATTTCATACACTTAGAAATTAAATATATCCTACCTCTACAGTTATCATACACCTAGAAATTAAATATCTCCTACCTCTACTGTTATCATGCACCTAGAAATTAAATATATCCTACCTCTACAGTTATCATACAACAAGAAATTAAATATCTCCTAGCTCTACAGATACCATACACTTAGAAATTAAATATCTCCTACCCCTACAGTTATCATACACTAAGAAATTAAATATCTCCTACCTACGAATATCATACACTTAGAAATTAAATATATCCTACCTTAAAGATATCATACACTTGGAAATGAAATATATTCTACCTCTCCAGATATCATACACCTTGAAATTATATATTTTCTACCTCTACAGGTATTATGTACTAGAAATTAAATATCTCCTAGCTCTACAGATATCATACACCTAAAATTAAATTTCTTCTACTTCTTCAGTTATCATTCACCTAGAAATGAAATGAATCCTACCTCTACAGTTACCATAAACTTAAGAATTAAATATCTTCTATTTCCATATATCATACACATAGAAATTATATATTTCAAATCTCTACAGTTAACATACACTTAGAAATTAAATCTCTCCTAGCTCCAAAGTTATCATACACTTAAAATTAAATACAAATGTATATCCTACCTATACAGACATCATACACGTACAAATAAAATATCTCCTACTTCTACAGTTATCATACGCTTAGAAATTAAATATATTCTACCTCTACAGATATCATACACCTAGAAATTAAATATCTCCTACCCCTCCAGTTATCATAAGCCTAGAAATTAAATATCCCCGACCTACAAATATCATACACCTAGAAATTAAATATCTCCTACCTCTACAGTTATCTTACACCTAGAAATTAAATATCTCCTACCTCTACAGTTATCATACACTTTGAAACTAAATATATCTTATCTTAACTTAAAATATCATACACCTAGAAATGAAATATCTCATAGCTTTACAGATATCATACACCCTAGAAATTAGATATCGTCTACCTACAGTTTACATACACCTTAAAATTAAATCATACACTTCGAAACAAAGTATATTCTACCTCTACAGTTATAATACATATGATATCATATGTTATGTCCATACAGGTAGGAGATGTACAATATATTAGTATGTGATGTCCATACAGGTAGGAGATTTATAATATCTTAATATGTGATTTCCATACAGGTAGGAGATTTATAATAACTTAGTATGTGATTTCCATACAGGTAGGAGATTTATAATAACTTAGTATGTGATGTCCATACAGGTAGGAGATTTATAATAACTTCGTATGTGATATCCATACATGTAGGAGATTTATAATATACATGTATTAGTGTGTGATGTCCATACAGGTAGGAGATCTATAATTTATTAGTGTGTGATGTCCATACAGGTAGGAGATCTATAATTTATTAGTATGTGATGTCCATACAGGTAGCATATACCTTATATCTTAGTATGTGATATCCATACAGGTAGGAGATACCTTATATCTTAGTGTGTGATGTCCATACAGGTAGGAGATCTATAATTTATTAGTGTGTGATGTCCATACAGGTAGGAGATCTATAATTTATTAGTATGTGATGTCCATACAGGTAGCATATACCTTATATCTTAGTATGTGATATCCATACAGGTAGGAGATACCTTATATCTTAGTGTGTGATGTCCATACAGGTAGGAGATCTATAATTTATTAGTGTGTGATGTCCATACAGGTAGGATATACCTTATATCTTAGTATGTGATGTCCATACAGGGAGGAGATACATTATATCTTAGTGTGTGATGGCCATACAGGTAGGAGACCTATAATATCTTAGTATGTGATGGCCATACAGGTAGGAGACCTATAATATCTTAGTGTGTGATGTCCATACAGGTAGGAGATCTAAAATATCTTAGTATGTTATGTCCATACAGGTAGGAGATCTATAATATATTAGTATGTGATGTCCATACAGGTAGGATATACCTTATATCTTAGTGTGTGATGTCCATACAGGTAGGAGATACCTTATATCTTAGTATGTGATGGCCATACAGGTAGGAGATATCTTATATCTAAGTGTGTGATGTCCATACAGGTAGGAGATACCTTATATCTTAGTATATGAATCGTGATGGCCATACAGGTAGGAGATCTATAATATATTAGTATGTGATGTCCAAACAGGTAGGAGATACCTTATATCTTAGTATGTGATGTCCATACAGGTAGGAGATCTACAATATCTTAGTGTGTGATGTCCATACAGGTAGGAGATACCTTATATCTTAGTGTGTGATGGCCATACAGGTAGGAGATACCTTTTATCTTAGTATGTGATGGCCAGACAGGTAGGAGATACCTTATATCTTAGTGTGTGATGTCCATACAGATAGGACATACCTTATATCTTAGTATGTGATGGCCATACAGGTAGGAGATACCTTATACCTTAGTGTGTGATGTCCATACAGGTAGGAGATACCTTATACCTTAGTGTGTGATGTCCATACAGGTAGGAGATACCTTATATCTTAGTATGTGATGGCCATATAGGTAGGAGATACCTTATATCTTAGTATGTGATGTCCATACAGGTAGGAGATACCTTATATCTTAGTATGTGATGTCCATACAGGTAGGAGATACCTTATATCTTAGTGTGTGATGTCCATACAGGTAGGAGATACCTTATATCTTAGTGTGTGATGTCCATACAGATAAGAGATACCTTATATCTTAGTATGTGATATCCATACAGGTAGGAGATACCTTATATCTTAGTATGTGATGGCCATACAGGTAGGAGACCTATAATATCTTAGTGTGTGATGTCCATACAGGTAGGAGATCTACAATATCTTAGTGTGTGATGTCCATACAGGTAGGAGATACCTTATATCTTAGTATGTGATGGCCATACAGGTAGGAGATACATTATATCTTAGTGTGTGATGTCCATACAGGTAGGAGATACCTTATATCTTAGTGTGTGATGTCCATACAGGTAGGAGATCTACAATATCTTAGTGTGTGATGTCCATACAGGTAAGAGATACCTTATATCTTAGTATGTGATATCCATACAGGTAGAAGATACCTTATATCTTAGTATGTGATGGCCATACAGGTAGGAGACCTATAATATCTTAGTGTGTGATGTCCATACAGGTAGGAGATCTACAATATCTTAGCGTGTGATGTCCATACAGGTAGGAGATCTACAATATCTTAGTATGTGATGTCCATACAGGTAGGAGATACCTTATATCTTAGTATGTGATGGCCATACAGGTAGGAGATACCTTATATCTTAGTATGTGATGTCCATACAGGTAGGAGATCCTTTAATTTTTTTGCTAATTTTTTACTGTTGTATAAATTCAGTCAAAGTACTTTGTTGTACTATACTTGTAGATACAGCTTCTAAATGTTTGCATAATCACCTGCTGTACAATGTATTGTAAATATTTTCATACCATTTTTGTAAATCTTCATTTTTTTCAACAGTATAGTTGTACAGATATGAGTTCTATTATTACTTATTTCTATTTCAGTTGAATAATGATGTCTTCATGTGGGACAACCAAGCCAGCAATGAAAATAGATTTCTTCAGAAGATTTTCATTTCCTGTGACAATTTTGACAAGCTCCTAAATACATGTACCAAGTCTCTAGAAAATTGTTCATTTGCTGTGACAATTTTTGACTTGCTCCTAAATACATGTTCATGTAAATGTTAGTATTTTCTGTATTCATTGGTATGAACAAACTAGATATCTTAAATTTCACTTCCACCTACTCCAAATATGATTTCAACATGAATTGGCTCAGTTGTTTGAGCAGTCTTTTCACAAATATGAAACTGACTTTTATTATCCCCTCGCAACTCTGTTGCAGAGAGTTTATAGCATCGCTACTGTGTGTCTGTGAGGGAGGGAGAGAGTGTGTGTGTGTGTCCGCATTCTTGTGAACAGCATAGAAGACAAAACAGTCATCATTATTCATAGAAACATTAAACCTTTCACAAATTTTCCCCATGGAGAGAGGTTGAACTGTGTTGATTTTCAAGGTCAAAGTGGACTTGGGCTTAAAATCATTGTAACAAAGTAGAAGACCAAACAATTATTGCAGGATAACCAAACCTTCCACAGAAGAGGATTAACCCTATTTATTTTCAAGATAAAGGGTCAAAGGTCAAGGTCACTATGGACTTGATTCAAAATTATTATGCTGATGAAATAGAACATGCACTTGCAAGGGGATGCTATGCTTGTGCTGCCTTTACTTAATTCTTTTTTGGTCTGCAAGGGCACTCTATAGAAACAATCATGTGAAGCATATGTATTAACATTTTAATGAATGTTTATAATTACATAACAATTTCATTATGAAGTAAATGCTTGTTGTCAAGAAGATGTTGTTATAAAAATAACTTTGATATGTGTAATCTGAACAAGTAACAAATTATCACAAGTATCAATTTACCATCTCTAAGAACACAATACACGTATACATGTATGACATTTCAAAAATTATCATTACTTGACAAATTTATGCTTTTTTGGAATATATCATCTCAACAAGTCTCCATGATTTCTGTGTACTTTGAAATGTGAACATTAAGTATAATTTGATTTCAATTTAGTTTGTAATTCTTGATGTCATTTGTGATTTGAATCCTTCTTTCACCAATGTTGTATTTCAGTTACCTGTCAAATAAATGAAATGAAGTATTATTAACATGTTCATATATTTTACAAATATAAAGGTATATTATCGTTTCATCTTACAATAAAGGCTATAGAAATTGTACAACTGCATTATTGATTTGTAAATTCACAGAAAAACCCTTGAAGAACATTATAGGATGTCTGACAGGCAAGTCTTAAAATGTTATGTACATTCGAGTGATTTATTGAGCAATCATAACATAGTCCAACTTTCCTATATTAAGAACAAAATACCAGCTAAAAACAATCCCCTCTGAGTGAATTTTATTTTGGTATTCTCACAACATGGGTAAACACAAAGCTAGACTATTAAAAAAAAAGACATGTCACCTTTCACATGTTTAAGCCTAATTATTTGATTTTGACCATTTCAGTGATAATCCTCATTTGGTGTTCAGTCTTGTCACACTTTGCCATGTTGGCCTCCATGTTTGATAGATGTATTATGTGCAAATAGAGTTGGTTGTTTGAACTTAAACATGTTACTTTGACCTTGACCTTTGCTTGGTGTTCAGTCTCAACATGCTTGAGCTGTTAAGCATTCCTGATGGAATTATGATGCACATGAATAAAATGAGTATGCATGATGTATCCAGGATGTAGGGTAGTGAGTAGCCATGATACATATTGTATCTGGGATGTATGGTAGTTATTGGTCGTGATACATGTTGTATCTGGGATGCATATGGTGTAGTCATGATACATGTTGCATTTGAGATCAATGGTAGTGTGCAGTTGTGATTTCATGCATCTTGAATGTGTGGTACTGTATATTCATGATACATGATATCTATTGGATGTATGGTAGTAATCGGTCATGATGATAAATGTTGTATATGGGATGTATAGTAGTGTAGTCATGATACATGCAGTATTTGAGTTGTTTTGTAGTTTTCAATTTTGATATATCATGTATCTGGAATGTATGGTATTGTATATCAATGATACATGCTGTATATAGTCTTGGAGGTAGTGTATAATGCTACATATTGTATCTTGGTTGTATGATAGTACATGTACATAGTAATGATACATGTTTTGTCTGAGATATAAGGCAGTTCTTGTTGTAAATTGTCATTAAACATGATGTATCTGGGATGTATTGTAATAAATAGTCATTATATATGATGAATTTTGGATGTATGGTAGTGTTCAGTCATTATACATGTTGTGACTGGGATGTATGGTAGAAATTGGTCATGATACACATCACATCTTTGAAGGTTAGTATTGTAATAATAATACATCTTGTATCTTAGATGTATGGTACTTATTAGTTGTATTGTCTCTGAGATGTATAGTTGTTTAGTCATGATACATGGTGTGTTTGAGATGTATGGTTATGCATAGTCATGATACATGATATATTTGGATGTATGGTACATGTAGTGTTAAGTCATGATATATAATGTATCTTGGATATATTGCTCTGTATAGTCAAGATTCATGTTGTATTTGGGATGTGTGGTGCTGTATAGTCATGATTTATGATGTATCTTGGATGTTTTGTATTGTATAATGATACATATTGCTTCTGGGATGTTTAGTAGTGTAGACTAGTCATGATACATGTATTTCAGATGCATGGTATTATTAAATCATGATTGTACTTTGGATGTATATAGTATTTTGGATTTTAGATACTTTTTAGTGTCTGATAATACATGTTGTAATAACCTGGTATGTACCTACATGTCACAGGATGGAAACGTCAGTATTGATGTGTACATGTAAGCAAATGACACTATCATGACTATGTGAATTGGTTTGTACTGTGTTGAAACTCCATGGTTCCCATAAATAATATACATGTAGATATACAAATGTATATAGTTAGTACTTACATGCACCTTGGCGATAACTTCTAAAATCAGCTGTCTTAGTAGATATATTACTTTAACTAGGATGTGGCCATCATGAAAGAGTCTCAAATTTCTCTGTAAGAAACATACATCACTGGTTAGAAATAACTTCAGCTTCTTGGTAGGACACAAAATTATCTAAATATGATTTCTTGATCTTTTATGAACTATATATTTTTGTTTAATTTACAGAATTTTACATTTCCATGGTAGAACTGTCAGGTTTGATAACTTTGCTAGGTATATTTAAATTAATTTTGTTTGGAAAGTGTATATTTGTATTGCATTTAGTGAGTTTTGTGAGCTTACGGTTTCCAGTGAGTTAAGTTCTCTGTCACCACTAACATGTAATCAAATACAGATATACATGTATTGTTAGTTGTTTCCACTGTCAGTTTTGTTTTGATATTTTTCTCCATCATGTCCATCTAAATCTTCTAATAACATCAATACCTGCTATTAGCCTGAATTCAGTGACTTGTCTGCATTGAAAGAAAGAGGAAAATTCATTAGCATAAAGGATAACTATTTTGTGATGAATACAATGTATTAGGGCAATACCCTGTAGTAGGATTTTTTTAAAAAAAGATGTGCCCAGACCGGAGGTTGAACCCGGGACCTCTATACCTGCAGGTAAGCACTCTAACCACTGAGCTATCCAAGCCGATACACCTGCCTCTGCCACAACCCTTACATGTAAATGTGACATTGGCATTGTAATGACTATTTCATTGTACAACTGTATTACATTATTTTAAAAATACATTTCATTCACTGCTTTTATTTAACCAGCATAAACATTTTACTCTCACAATTACCTCCGCCCCCTACCTTTTCAATCATTTTGATGTAGGGGTACGAGTCAAAACCTATTTGGATAATTCATCAGTCACTTATTTCATTTGGAACTTTGCATATACAGTGATACACACAAATACCCCCCCCCCCCCCTTTTAATTCTAAACCCCCCCCCCCCCCTCTCTTTTAATTCAAATGTCTGTTTAGCTTTAAAGGAGAAGGATATGGGTGTAAAAATTGGGGTGTATAATGTATGAAGATAATGTGGGTGACTACTAGAAAGAAGAACTTGTTTTTTTACGTACTCTGTTTACAATCATTGATACCATACTGAAGTACATGTACATATGACTTATATTCAGACGTTTTTCGGCTAAAACATATCAATATTTGGATCATGTAAACTTGGCGATCGCAATACTGGTATACCAGTATTGTTGACAATACTGGTACAAATTTTTGTTCCAGTATTGTTGTACAGATACTGGTATTCCAGTATTGTTGGGATAAAAAAATTATTTTGTGAAAGTGACAATACTGGAATTCCAGTATTGTAAATTTTACAATACTGGAAGATACTGGAAAAAATAAAAATACTGGAATATCGATTTTACCAGTATTGTCCATGTCACAATACCGGTAGACTAGTATTGTCCAGTATTTTCCAGTATTGTCATATATACAATACTGGAATACCAGTATCGTAAAAGTAAGAATATTGGAAGACCAGTATCGAAATTGTTACAATACTGGTATTCCAGTATTGTTGAATTTACAATACTGGTATTCCAGTATTGTTGAATTTACAACATGTACAATACTGGTATTCCAGTATTGTTATAATGACAATACTTGTATTCCGGTATTGAAATATGACCATATTGGACATGAATGCTACACTTTATTTACTTTGAAATAAAATAGAGAAATACAGAGTATTGTAAATGTGACAATACTGGAATTCCAGTATTGTTACTTATTCGATACTAGTTTTCCAGTATTGTTCTGACTGTGATGCCCCTGACGAATCTGATGTGGCAGCGAGACTTGGTTCCTACCATAGCCAAGCACTCTGTGTACTAACCATGAAGCGACCCCAACTCAACTGTGCAATTCAGGACAGTGCTTCATCTTTGTCTGCGTTACAGACTCAGATGGAGGTACCTACCAGCTACTCGAATCTTTCAGTGCCTCTTAATAAATCATATGTTATTAATCATTCGACTAGTATTCTGGTATTGTCCATTCAAATCAACATTTATCAGTATGTCAATCGTATTACTAATCTGACAATACTGGTATTCAGGTATTGTTACGTTAACAATACTGGTATTCCGGTATTGTCACAATAACAAGTGATCAAATCAACAATTACTTTGGTAGAACAGAATGATAAGTGAATATCATAGCATACCAGTACTAGTATTACTAATCTGACGATACTGGGAAACCAGTATTGTTCCTCTGATAATACTGGAAAACCAGTATTGTTACTCTAACAATACCGGTATTCCAGTATTGTTAGAGTGACAATACTGGTTTTCCAGTATTATCAGATAAACAATACTGGTTTTCCAGTATTGTTGGATTTACAATACTGGTATTCCAGTATTGTTGAATTTACAATACTGGTATTCCAGTATTGTTGGATTTACAATACTGGTATTCCAGTATTGTTGGATTTACAATACTGGTATTCCAGTATTCTTAGTCCGACTTGCAGACCTACGACGGTGTTATCTGTTTTTTCGTCTTCGGTCTGACTGCTATGCATAGGCAAAACTTGAGAATTTCTGTGCCAAAAAATTTCAGCAAGTCGTCCTTCTTTTTGAAAAATTCCGATCTGCTCAACCAAATAATAACTCGCCCAGTCCTCCTGCCCCTAAATAATACCCTCAAAGCCTGGTTTCACCCCTTCCTCTCTTCCGATTTTCCTCTGATCAACAACATTTTGTCATATGCACAGAGGTGAAACCAGGCCTAGAGGGGATTTTTTAGGTGCAGGAAGACTGGATGACTTATTTTTTGGTTGAAGAGACCGGAATTTGTCAAAAAAACAGGAAGACTCGCCAAAATTTTTTGGCACAGAAATTCTCAAGTTTTGCCTATGCATAGCAGTCAGACCGAAGACGAAAAAAACAGATAACACTGTCGTAGGTCTGCAAGTCGGACTACAGTATTCTCAATTCTACAATACTGGAAAACCAGTATCTGCAAAAAAAATATGTTGTTAATTCAACAATACTGGAATACCAGTATCTTCCAGTATTTTACCAGTATTGTACATAACGAACAATACTGGAAGATACTGGTGACAATACTGGAACAAAAATTTATACCAGTATTGTCAACAATACTGGTATACCAGTATTGCGATCGCCAAGTTTACATGATCCCAATATTTCACTGTTTTCTGTGTGAGACTTGCATTGTTGCCCTGATTTTAACATTACAACCATAAAACGTCTTATTCTAGGTTAAAATTTACTTATTTTAGCTATTTTCTGTGTGAACTTACGATTCTGCAGCTGTGCACAATCCAAATGCTTGTATTGTACGAGCGGAGCAGAGAGGTTCCGTAACATTGAACATCCGGGGATTTCGGCACAGCTGCAATGTGCCATATTCGTCAAAGCTTGTCTTCATCGACGCCTTATTTTCGAAGAAAACAGGGATTTGGAACACATCATCCTTTAAGAAAATATTTAATGTTGATTCCTTTCAGACAAAGAACCCTTATTTTAGAGGGCATCTTATCTTTCAAGGTGCTGCTGAAGAACAGAGGAAGTTACAGCTGAAAATCTACTTTCTGTTTCAATGCGATTAGCTGTTTCGTTGTTTCATCACATATAAGCCATTTAAATCAATCAGATTTCAAGCTTAATCATTTCCATAGGTTTCTTGATAACATTTGTTTTTAAATTACAGATCACCATCTCTAAAGACACAATTTGTTACCTATTTTTCCGCTGATCCTGAATCTTTCATCATGTGTCTGTTGTATGTGTACGTTAATGATGATCCAAATGAGAGCAATTATCGATTGATACTAGCCAATAATAGAGACGAATATTGGGACAGACCAACAAAACCACTGGCACACATATGTGATCATCCAAACTGCTTCAGTTGTAAGAAAATTTTATGTGACCATTCTTTAAATTATACCGTTGGCATTGATCGAAGTTACATGCAGTCTTCACAAAATTCCCTAGGTTACTGCCTGAGGCTACTAGAAATTTTCTGGGCTAGTCGAAATTGTCTAACAAACTATACAAATGGCTAGTAAAATTTGTCTTTGGCCAAAATTTTGGCTGATATGGTTTAAAAATAATTTTACATGTGATTAACACTGTTTTTGGCCAATTTCTGTCTCCCAGAAATTCTTCTATTTTGTAAAAATACAAAATGTAACTATTATAAGAGATCTTCATTGTCTCTTTGCTGAAACTCTCGATCAGTATACTTAGATACTTTAAATTGTGACTAATTTTAATACTTGCAGACTGCATATTTACTAATAGATTCATTATCTTTGTCTGTTCCTTTCAGCGCAGGACCAGCAGCCAGGGAGTGAGGGAGGAACGTGGCTGGCAATGTCAACAAACGGAAAAATAGGTATCCTCACAAATGTCTTGGGACACTTGTCAACAGATAAACAATCCAGAGGTATACCAAAAACTTCAAAATTGATTTTTCGTATCTCAGATTTTCATGATTCTATAGGTAAAGAAAAAGTAGTGACAGCTTTACAAATTTTATAGTACAGTCTTACAAGTACAAAGTACATGCACATTGCTAAGATGAACAATGCATGTATACCGTATATCAGGAATTTTTCGCGTGTGTCTAATTTTTCGCTAAGTTGGCAAACATCATCAAATCGTGAAAAATTGAAATAGCGAAAAAAAAGTCACAGATCTTAACACTTGGTCTTGTTTAGAGATAAGTTAAAATTAGACTTGGCGAAAATAAGGTACACCTTGTTTTTAGGGTCATTTTCGTGAAACTTACCCGATGCGAAATTTACCCGATATAATTCTGTTTAACTTTCCCCTCTTCTCTCTTTTCTTTATCCATACATATTATTTTTAATGGACATAATATGAATATGTCTGCTACAAAATGTTGAAAGTCCATCAGGATCGGATTGAGAAGGCTCTAATTCTACTGAATTTTATCATCTACAGGGAACCTAGTAAATGATTACCTATTGTCCCAGCAGTCGGGGAAGGATTTTATTGATCAAGTTGTAGCCCCATGTAAGGATAGGTACAATGGATTCCATCTGATTTTGCTGGATTTAAGGTAAGGCCATAGTAATGAAATATTTTGTTTTACGTCCAAGAGCAGGTACCTTGTAGGAGAATTGCTCAGGAAAAAACACAAACATGCATTTTTTATATAAAAAATATCAGTAAATAATCCTAAATACCATGAAATGCCCATTCTATCATCATATAAGGAGATGATAGTGATTTTTTTAGAAATAAAGAAAGATATTTTTCTTTTTTGTTATTCATTCCTTTTACTTTCCAAATATCTTCATATTGAACATGTATTTGTGTGTTTTAAAAATGCATGGTGGGAGGGTACATTTGCTAAGGACTTTTTCTACTTGAAGATAATGTTGCTTTTCGTAGAATGCATATGAGATTTTAAAACTGAATAATTATTTTTTTCTACAGTGAGAGGAAAACCAGATTTAAACATTTTTCAAACAAATGTGATGAAGAGGGTCTACTAGATAGAGGTAAGAAGGAAAGTTAAAGTGAATTTCATACTTTGCCAAAAATTCTCTACTCAGTAAGGTCTTGTACTGTTTACGCAAAGTTTTTTTTTATTTCATTTACTTTTAAATATATATACTATTGTATTGTTTGCTTGGCTCACTTCCTGTTCTGAGATATGCCTTGTGCATAAAAGTTCAGCAACATTTTGAAAGGTTATAAGTCATACTATCAAATTTCGTAATGTTACATGTACCATGAAAACTCTTATTCCACTGCAGTCAAATTTAATTGTATTACACAGTCATGTAGGTATATCAATGCTCATGTCTTGAATTCTTTTGATGATGTAGGTATATCAATGCTCATGTCTTTACTCCTTTTGATGATGTAGGTACATCAATGCTCATGTCTTTACTCCTTTTGATGATGTAGGTATATCGATGCTCATGTCTTTACTCCTTTTGAGGATGTAGGTATATCAATGCTCATGTCTTTACTCCTTTTGATGATGTAGGTACATCAATGCTCATGTCTTTACTCCTTTTGATGATGTAGGTATATCGATGCTCATGTCTTTACTCCTTTTGATGATGTAGGTATATCGATGCTCATGTCTTTACTCTTTTTGATGATATACATGTAGGTATATCGATGCTCATGTCTTTACTCCTTTTGATGATGTAGGTATATCGATGCTCATGTCTTTACTCCTTTTGATGATGTAGGTATATCGATGCTCATGTCTTTACTCCTTTTGATGATGTAGGTATATCGATGCTCACGTCTTTACTCCTTTTGATGATGAAGGTATATTTATGCTCATGTCTTTACTCCTTTTGATGATATGGGTATATTGATGCTCATGTCTTTACTCCTTTTGATGATGTAGGTATATCGATGCTCATGTCTTTACTCCTTTTGATGATGTAGGTATATTGATGCTCATGTCTTTACTCCTTTTGATGATGTAGGTATATCGATGCTCATGTCTTTGCTCCTTTTGATGATGTAGGTATATCGATGCTCATGTCTTTACTCCTTTTGATGATATAGGTATATCGATGCTCATGTCTTTACTCCTTTTGATGATATAGGTATATCGATGCTCATGTCTTTACTCCTTTTGATGATGTAGGTATATCGATGCTCATGTATTGACTCCTTTTCAGGATTTTTTGCTGTTGGAAATTCCATCTTACCTTCAAAACCATGGAGAAAATGTAGAATTGGCAAGGAAAACTTTGAGTCAATTGTAAATAAAAGAATAAAGGAGCCATGCAATAACGAGGAATTAGTCTCTGATCTACACAATCTGATGTCTGACCCAATCAGGTATGATGTATTTTACTACACAGCCAATTGTGCATATGAAATGAGCATCATGTTAATTTCACATGAAAGATCATGTGAAATTCATATAAATATCACATAAGATTTATGTGAAAAATATTTTGCATGAATTTCACATAAATTACTTCACA